>JAOTQG010113769.1:0-11563 GCA_025631175.1 Iris virginica
CTCTCTCTCTCTCTCTCTCTCTCTCTCTCTCTCTCTCTCTCTCTCTCTCTCTCTCTCTCTCTCTCTCTCTCTCGGTTTACGGTTACTTAGAGATCAGCGAGCGGTGAAATGATGATTTGGGTGGTGCAACTTTTGGTGTCAAATTTGTCTTTGGATTCATGAACATTTGGTTAAAAGACTTTTGGTACTTCAAATCTGAAAATTTTGGGTGACTAAACAAGATCTCTATCTACTCTCTCATGTATTATCCCAGTCCAGGTGATGGATGCTGTGTTAATTATGTCTGAATTGTAGTAGTTTGTAATTCATGCTTTTTATTAATTTGCAGGCGAAGGCTGATAGACTGAAATCTCGAGCACAGGAGAAGTTCACGAACAAAGTTGCTTCGACTAGGAGAATAGCAGAGGAGAAGCGCGCAAAGGCTGAAGCCCACCTGAATGAGAAAGCAGTGAGGACTTCTGAAAGAGCAGATTACATACGGAGGACAGGCCACCTTCCTTCCTCCTTCTCTATTAAGTTGCCTTCATTCTGCTGGTAGCTAGCTAGCTACCTACCTTCCTTCTAATTCTCTCTCTCTCTCTCTCTCTCTCTCTCTCTCTCTCTCATGCGCATGTTATAAACCCATTTTATGGAATTATATTTTGTTAGCTTTTTCAATTATATCAAGGAAATTGAAATTTGAATAAACTCTTGAAAAATCATTTCGATTATTCAGTTTTCTTCTTTATTTTTCACATTGAACTCGCAATTTTTCTCCCTATCCCGCTCTTGCTTTTTCACTTCGATTATCACACATTCAAATCAAAAATCATAAAACTACGTACACCAAAATCTACAATCCACAATGAACCTTAAGTTTGTGAATTTGTCTTAAAACATGTTAATGGGTTAGTAGCTTACAATCCAGAGTCAGGTTTATTCCTGGGCTTCGATATTCTGGGAGATTGCAAGGGAAGTATACTCTGCCTCTACTAGCAGCTCAGATAAACCCAAATTAAGAACCGTGCACAATGACCTTGGTCAAATGAGGATTCCATTCAAGTATACACGGTCATAAGTAATAAGAGTATCAAAGTTGTTGATCTCACATAGTAGTAATGGTTGCTTCTCAAAGTACCGAATTGATTTGTGGCGCTAATATTCAAGTAAATGGAAATATTGCTCCCTTATTCTCAAGTAAAGGTAGCTCGTTTATAATTCCATCAAGCAGCTATAGATTCAAGAAGTTGTAAAACCTTTTCCCTTCATTCAGATATTGGCATTTCATTTATGGCTGAATGTTGTTATTATCTTGTAAATACAGCAATTATGACACCCAAGGCCAAGGAGGTTGTGAATCGAAGTCTACCTCCGCTGCTCAGGTTAATACTTGAGACCAGCACTTAAACCACAACTGTTTCCAGCTCCATATTAGCATATACTTGTATGCTGAGATGAAAAGAAACAAAGCAAACTGAAGTTCTTTCAGGGGGGGCAGGAGTACTGCTGCCATATGATTATGATTGCTTCTGCATTCTTCTCAACCCTGGACACCTGCTAATTCATCTTCCTAAGTGTGTTCACGTACGTATAGCTGGAGAATGATAAAAAAAGCTTCCGGAACCTGTACATGGAAAATAAATACAGCTGGCTGACCAAATAACAATTGCAAACTTGATAATTGGGACGTTCTAGATTCGAGTGGGTGGAGGATTAAAACACCAGACAGAAGTGTGGTTCTTCAATCACTTTTACCATTTTTGCTGAACCCAGTTTGCAGTAAACAAAATGAGATAATTCACTTGGATTGTTGCATAGATAGTTAGCCCCAAGACTGGGTTGCAAGGCCAAATTGAGTTGTGAGTTGAGCGTATAGCACAAAAATCGGGCCAGCACAGGGAATAAATGCATCATGCAGGAAGCTGGTGAATGATGTTAAGTGAAAATAATGATTGAAACTGGACCTCATTGGTCCTTTACTGTTTACTAATAAAATGCACAAGCATGAGGGTACGTACCAAACCCACTGGCTTTGGTGCTGTGACATTGCAATATAGCTTTTACGGAGATGCTCATTTAACAAGCAATGTGACTGGCCGTTTGGATTATGCAAGATGGACAACCATATATCAGCTGGTCCACTATACTTCCGTAGTATGTTAGTACTGACCTGGGAATAATGAAATTGAAAAGGAACAATTTCAGCATTTGGAGGTCAAATAAAAATGTCAAAAAAAAATTGAAAAAATTTAAACAGCTTGAACTCAAATGTGCTAATCAGATTCCATGCATATTTTGTTGGATATGTAATTCAAATGTCAAAACTTTCCTCAAACTCGTTCATTTAACAATTGCTTTCCTTGTCCGCTCGTTTGGTACAGGACAAACATGTGAACATGATTCAAGACAAAAATGAAATAGAGAACTGAGAAGAGTTGGCCAGAGCCATCAGGTTTTAATTTGATCACATCACATGTGCATTAAAAGATTATATATACTAGTAAAACTGCTGGAATATAGAAGGGCTGGCAAAGAATACTTACAAGCTCCCAAGCTTCAATTTGTTTTCCAGAAGTATTCTTCAAAAAAATTCTGCATACAAGAATATATAATTAAAAAATTTAGTACATAAAAATACTTGTGAACAGTTATTACATAAGCTGACTACATAAGCATGAAACTGTTAGAACCCACGGTGGCCTCTAAATGAGCCGGGTTTTCGCGGGCTCGAGCCGGTCCTCATACCGCTGAGCTCGCCTCAACTCATAGCTGGATCATGAGACACTCGCGGGCCTTCGTGAGCTTTCGCGAACCAAGGCATTTAGCGGGCTTTAACGGATCTTGGTGGGCTTGGGAAGCCTTCACGAGCCTTGGCGAGTCTGGGCCAACAGAGAAATGGACATTTTTAATGATTTGTTTATATTCATGTGTTCTCTATTCTAGTACTATGCGTTTTGCAAGTTTTATTTTGTGTTTGAGACTTTGAGTCAATGTTAATTCAGTCTTTTAAGTTATTATGTGTTGGCTGGGCCTATACGCTAGCCTTTTTAAGTTATTATGTTTTCTGTTGTTGGATGTCCTGGATTGAAATTTGGCCCTGTTAATGGAGAGTCGAGTTAGGCCTTATTGAGTTGAGCTCTTAACAAGCCGGCTCGCGAGCCTTGCGACTCGAGTCGAACGAAATATGATGGGCCCCAAAATGGTGTTCGGCTCGGCTCCTGAAACCATAGTGAGTCGAGTCGGGCTCAAACGGATCGAACCGGGTCGAGCCGACAAGGTGGCCCGACTCATTTAAGTCTTTGGAGCTATTGATTTATTACATAAAGGGATGTAATCAAGACAGTGGTCACAACATTGTAATCAATCCAGACAGAATGATAACAGTAGTATATGTAATACCTGAAATTTTTAATAAAATAATAATGATAAAATAAAAAAATTAAGAATTTAATATAAATATTTAATTAACTCCCTTTGATCGAGTCTGATTCATGTGAGATACTTGTGTTAAAAAGAATTTAAAAGTCCTTAAAATTCTATCACGTCAGACTTGTGGTTGCTTTTTGTGAGGGAGAGTATGTGAGAGAAAAGAAAAAAAAAGGGGAAAAGGGAGTGATATTGGCAGTCAATAGGTTTTTTGTGTGTGGTTCGGCAATGGGGTGTGTGTGTGTGTGTGTGCGAATTTTAGTTGGGGGGAAAAATGTAAAAGAATTATAGTGAGAGAGTTTCAATCAACTTGACTTGGGTATGAAATTTAATATAGTGATTATATACTTAAGATGTTAGATTGACCTTTAATTCTAAATAAATGTACTATTGCAATAACTAGGTACGAATGATCAATCTGAATGGGAGGAAGTATCGTTCTTTTGACTATCGTGTATCGACATTGAGGTAAGTGGTTATAAACAAGATGCCTTCATTTTACAAATTCGATTTTGTTTTCAAATGCGCTATTATTTATTGTACCATGGGATCAAACATGTCTTTTTTCGATTGTTTCATTTAGTTAATTGGAAGATTATTGATTTGTTCTCTATAGAAAGTAATTGGCTTGTTTTCTTTGATTAGAATTTTCTTTACTTGTTTTGGTACAAGTGTAAAAGTGAAAGTGGTCCCGTTAGTGAGGATTAATACGCTAACGATAGTTGTCCCGCTAGTATGGATTAATATGCTAGCAAATAGTGGTCCCACCAAACAGGGATAATACGTTGGCCATACTCAGCTTGTATCATAATTTAACTGATTTTAAGCGATCGTTTTATTGTTTCAGAAATTGTTCTTTATGTGATATCCTAATGTTTTAAAATGTTTGACTGATTTTAAATGGATTTTTGTAAATGGTCGTGCATGTCCATTCTTGATCTCATTCCGATCATTTGTGTGTATTATTACTTGTTGGGCTTCGCAGCTCGTCCCTTATTATCACTTCAGGTATCTGATTGACACAGGGAACAATGCAGTCGAAGCGTAGTGGTTAGAAATCTGATGACATTGTTACAAAGTTGGATCGTTATATTTATTTATGGTTTAGTATAGTCGCTCTAGATATTTCGGTTGATCAAATTGTAATAAGTATTTCGGCATTCGAATTTGGAGAATGATGGCATTGAATGATTTTATTTAGTATTTTGGATTATTGAATTTATCTTAGTGCTCTGTGTAATGGGTTGGTTTAGTTCACCTTCCCAAATTCTTCATGGTCGAATTTGTGGGCGTGACAATATATTAGAGTAGATTTTACATGTATAAGGGATCTTCACCTTTCAGGCTTCAGCATTTGGACAGAGTAAAAACTTTTTCAAATGACACTTTCCCAAAAGTGGCTGATAGGAAAGCTTGAAACTACCCCATCAGTAACAATCAAATGTAACTATTTTGTCCTGGTACGCTATCCTAGTAAACACAAAGCCCAACTTGAAAATAACTCGCAAGGAGCTTAACTCAACGAATTCAGTTATGTTCCTAATTACTTGGGGTTGGTTTACATTAATCCTTTTCCGTCATTGAATACGGCCAAGTGCAAGGTCATGACATATGCTACAATCCTTCATACCTTTTGGTATCACAGATGTCCATGTTAGGTTTGGCCTTCCCCTACCCTCAGCTTGATAAAAGGTTGATGTCCGACACTTCCTAATGGGTGCACTAAGTGGCCTACATCCTATGTGCCCAAACCATCTTAAGCAATTCTCGCTTATTTTGTCAACTGTAGAAGCGAATTTCATCTTATTATTTGACTATTTGTTCATAAGAGATTTTTATCTTTTCTAGTTTTACCACACATTCACCTTAGCATTCACATCTGGGCAACAACCGCAACACTCATCTAGTTGGCATGTCTTTGTGGCCAAACATTCAGTTTTGTACTGTAGCGCTGGTCTAATAGATGTTTTTAAAATTTTCCTTTTAATTTCATTGGTAGACATCGATCACATAAAATTAACAATATACGCTTCTATTTATGATTAACATCGTCCCCTATCTCTCCCTTAAGATTACGAATTGATCCTAAGTATCGAACTCATTGCCTTTGTGCCATTTCTTGATCGTCTAACATAACTTCTCTCCCGTGCACAACGTTTACTGCTAAAGTTACATACCATACATTAAGTTTTGCTCCTACTTCTTTTAAAACCTTTCACTTCTATAGTTTCTCGCAAAGTGCTCAGTTAGTTAAATTATTATGGGAGTCATTTTGGTATCTAATTTAATGGGACATGTAGAAATGCAATTGCCAGCAACCTACCAACCAGAAGAAGAGGGTCTATATATGAACATGTGAAATAGGAACTAGTCGAGGTTGAACACTTGGTTCATTTGGTTCTTATCGTATACTCCCTCCATCCTGCAATAACTGTCCTTTTTGAATCGGCACAGAACTTTGGAAATCAATTGACTTCATAAATGTGTGGACACAGAGAGTTTGGGTGTGGTTCCAGGATAGATTAGGCAACACAACTCTTCTTTTAGCTCCCAAAAAGGAAAGTTTTTAAAGGAGAGACGTATTTTGGGAAACCACAAAGAGGAATAGTGGCATTTATTTTGGGACAAAGGGAATGTGTTATTATCCAATAGTGGCCTAAAAGAGAAATGCGACCCACGTGGCCACTCATTAACTTGTTATTTTAGTAGATGTGAAAAAGATAGTTTGGATTATGGAGTAACAGACTAAAGTAGATGAAGTGGAAATGGAAATGGAAATGGAAATGGAAAAGTGCAAAACAACTCACCGCACCCCTCTATTTACATCGCAATGATTACAGTGACCTGAAATGCCGTGCTTATCGAAAGTAATAATCTGAAACAAAATAAATATGGAAATGATCAAACATCAACAGTAATAATTAACATAAACACATAATATGTAATAAGGTGCTCAAACTGATGCTTCTGGTATGAAACGTTCCAATTCTTTGTAGAAGATATATCCTATAATGAAGAAACTCTGAGAAAGAAAACAAAGATGGTTACAAGAATCAGATCTCACCAAGTCAATGGCATTAGCCTGAATCTCCTCATTGACAATTCCTGCCAGCAAACTAGAGCTCCAAACTTTGCCAAAACCATCCTAGAAATCAAATTCAGATTAACAGACTCTTTGTGCTAAATATTGCCTCATGACGCAGGGAGAGTACTAGAAACCTGAAGCTCTGGGTGGTCCAGGACTTTTACTTGCTGAGGCGGAATCTGCATGAATAAGTTTAATGCTGAAAACAAGAAAAGCATTACAGGTGCAATCCATTTTCAGGTTAACCCCAGACGAATTACTAAGTGTAGTTTGTCCCAGTTAATATCTGATTTTGGAAATGGAGGAAAAGTTGAATCCTTTTGCCTCATTTAATTTATTCGATGACAGCAAAACTGCAATTAGCAGACCAGTGTGTGCAACAGTATTTAGCATAAATGGAGAAAACCCCACATCTCTGAGCAACAACACTATACTAGGCAGATACAATCCTCAAAAGTTTACAGTGCACACCTTCAGGACTGCAGAAGCCCTATAAAGCTCTTTCTTTCTTATATTTCCAATGCCATCTGCATTACCTACAAACAATACAACTACCTAACTTAAGAAAATAAAAGTCTCTACAAGTAATCACATGAAAAAGCAAAGGTGAATTGCAGACGAAATTAAGTGTATGAAATAAGGGAAGGAGTGTCCACGTGTAGGTTTAGTGTGCGCCCTAGACAACACTTATTTATCTTGGTGGCAGAAGTGTGGATCCAAACTTTAATCACTTTCCCATCCATTATTCTTCATCATTCATACTTGGTTAAGTTACCAGACAAAAGTTCCTAGTAAAGGTAGGTGCTCTGGTTAATTAAACATGGTGGATTTTTTGTTCTGAAGGAAATACTGCAAGATCAGTTATTATGTCTCTGCTTTGCTTTATTGTTCAGTATAACGTGATAATTTATCCATTTGCAAAAAGATACTGCTGCTATTCTAAGTACAAGACCTATAATTGTTGTTCTTTTAAAATGTGAGTGGACTACGAATAGTTGAATAAACTCACAACAAAAGATAAGTTTCGCATTCCAGTAATTAACGAGTTGTAGATGGATTTCATGGAGCCAATCACTCAACCAAACTGGGTGTGGCATATGTTGACATTTCTAAATTGCTGTCAAAGCACAACATGTCATTTACGAATTTAAGGCATGCCCTTTGGCCTCACAAATGCACCTGCCACATTTCAGCCCAGAGTAAATTCTGTGTTTAGAAAGTACTTGAGGCAATTCATCTTGTGGTCTTTGATGATATTTTAATCTATAACCCTGCCTTAGAATTACATGAAGAGACTCTGAACACTACCATGGAGTACCGAGGCAGGACAAGAAGTTTGTGAAGAAGTTTGCATGTTTGCCCAGAAGGAAGTGGAGTATATGGACCACGCTATTTCTGACCCAGAGGTAACTCCTCATCCAGCTAATATTCAAGCCGTGGAAGATTGGCTGTAACAGCTTTTGCTCCAGCTGACAAAGAGCTAGTGATGTCATTTGCCGAAACCGAGTATTGGAGATCTTTTATCTAGATAGGATACAGATGACCCTCAATCCTTATAACACTAAAAGCACTAAGAGGGTTATTGACATTGACATGGTAATACAGGTCTGGGAATTCTAAGGCAATGTAGTCACTTCCAGTTATTATGTGCTTAGAACTATTATTGAAATTTCCTAACATTAAATATTCCCAATTTGCCATAGAATCTCCAATCCTTTCTGTTCATAATGAAACATCCAGCACAAGAAACATTGCCATATGGCCTTAGGCACACAACAGGAAGCAACTTGAGATATGAGCTGCATGAAAAGTTGAAAGATAATACTAATCCACCAAATTCAAGTACATAATGCTCAACTAATGTCCCTGTCGGTCTATGTGTACATCTTATACATTCATTAACAACAGTCAGGGCCCAGATTGATTCCGTTAGGATGTGTCCTATAATTCTCAACCTCAATCTCGTGTAGTGGTAGTAAAGAACTTGAGGCACAGACTAACTAATGAAATGGCTTCTACTGTTTTCTATTCATTACTTCTTCAATCAACAAGAAGGCCGGCTTCGCGCAATGACTAGTGTTCTTGCAAACAGCACTTCGGTACGGTTTGAGTCCTCGAAGCACCCTCTCAAAATGGGTTCGAGCTCTTTTTATTATTATTATTCAATCAAAAGAGAGATGATAACCTCATGATCTATTATATAGTTCAGCAACCACCTAAACATTCTAGTAGCAACATCTGCTACAAACTAACCCTCTTTCTGTTCAAAAAAAATATTATATATATAGCTTACTCCACTAGAAACCTAAATATCGCAGGAATCGTGAGAACTAACTAAGATTCAGTAGCATTGCTCTTAGATTCAAAAAAAATTATTTTTGTAGGATTGCTCTTAGATTAGAGCAATGCCGCTCAATCTTAGTTGGTTCTCACGGTCACGATTCCTACGATATTTAGGTTCTTATTTGAGCACCTCTCTACCTATATATATATATAGAGAGAGAGAGAGAAAGAGAGGAAAATGATCAGCTACAAACCACAAATATCGTACAAACGTGCGAACCAGTTGTATCTTAGTACATTTTTGTTGTCTCTTCGTTAATTTTGTTGTATCTTAGTTTTTTTTGTTGTATCTTAATAAGACTCGGTTGTATCTTATTAAATTTTTGTTGTATCTTCGTATCTTAGTTATTTTGTACGATACAACAAAAATATAAGTAAGATACAACAAAAATATAAGTAAGATACAACAAAAATATACTAAGATACAACTGGTTCGTACGTTTGTACGATATTTGTGGTTTGTAGCGAAATAAGACCGAGAGAGAGAGGTAAACGGAGAACATCACATTACCAGTTGACAAGCACAGTATGTAAACATTGCCTCCCCTTGAAATCAGGTGATTGATTGTTGGTGAAAAAAACCTGCATATACTAACATATGGTATTTTAGCATAGTAACACAGCATTCTTGTACCTTCAAGCTCCATATAACACTTTACACGGCCCGTGTTCAAAAGTGAAACTATTTTAATATCAAGACATGAAAATATATTGTCTAGTTAGACATATTTGGTTAACCATAAAATGGTAAAATGGGAATGGGTGAAGGGACTAAGTGAATCATGCACCAAGCTCACTTCAACCAACAATCCGAATAACAAATATGAACCCGTCTGTGCTAAAAACAAAAATACACATGACGGTGCTTATAAGTATTTGTCACATTAAGAAGCTACACTGAGAACTAGTGGAGTACGCCAAATTTCAAAAGTATGTAGAGAGATGCAAATATAGGTAACAATCAAAAGATGCATTGGGAACATAAGGATTGAATTGAAGAGATTAGGACTCTAAACCATACATAGACTCATCGTCAGGATGTGCAATAATCAGCAAGAAATTTCTCTTTTCAAGACCTCCACCTGACATAAGAAAACAGGTATACTGGAAATGTAACCAACAACTGCTTAAAAGAATGAAAAGCAAAACAATGTATACTTATAGAGATCACCAACCTGCAGTACTCAAGAGGGTAGATTTGGACAGAAAGTATGATGAATGCAGAATTTTTCCCAGAGAAGCCACCCATAATACAATCACTGACACAACTATTAGGAACCACTCCATCTACCAAGCTCCTATAAAATATTATGCTGAAATTAACTATAAGGTTAGAACCAAATAGACTAATAATCCAAGAAGGTAATGTTACAAGCTTTCAGTCACCAAACATGAATTTACAGAGTATGCATCAATAAATGTGTGCAGTGCAGTGTAGTGCTTTGTTGTGACTATGCTGTTCCCTGCAAGTGCTTAATTAATGAAATTTAAGAAAACACCTATATACAATCAAACTTAATCACCATATTTGAGTGAAGCATACCATCGAACACTTGATTCTGTTTTTTATTGAAATCAGATTCTTAATCATGAACAACTTGCTTTTACCCGTCTCACGGGCATAAAGCTGCTCAAGCTTATTCCATAATATTAGGGCTTGTAACTTCTCCACTTACATGGTTCAATGCAGTATTATCAACCCATTGCCTGATATACCCACAAAAACTTCTTGATGTAACAAATCCCAATCGTCATCAGTTTTTGTCCTCGTGCTCTTTGGTACAGAACACAGGTTGATGAAATCCTTTCGCATAAAGAAGATCCTCCATCTTCGATTTCCACAATTGGTAATTTACCATTCAGGTAAACCATTCTGTTAATATTAGGCTCCATTGTTCAACACTGGTCAAATAGATACCAACAACCTAAAGCTCTAGATACCACTTTAAGTAGAGAGCAACAACGCAAAACACCTAATGAACTCTCTCCCACTTGTGTGAACCAATAATACCAATAGAAACAGGAAACAATCACCAGTGAAATCAAACTAGACATCGAGATTTTTAACATGGAAAGCCTCCTCAACACCGGACCTAGTCCAAAAAATTCCACTAATATGAAAATAGGGTAATACAACATGAGTTTCTCTAGTACAAATCTAGAGGCAAAAGCACTAACCAAGATTCAGGAACAAACAGCCTTGAATCATAAACAACAGAAAACTGCTCTGAAAACTCACCAAAAACGGCAGTGAACTCGGACCAGTTGGTCGAAAGCTTCAATCACAATCTCCACCGTTCAGATTGAAGATTAAGGTATTGTGAAACGCTGTCTAAAACACTCAACGTTCCAACTGTTAACGAAAGCGCAGCGTCAATTTTCCTACAATTAAGCAAAATTGGAAGTCGCTGTTTTGAGACGAAAAACGCAGCAACATTTGTTCTGCTCTCATCGTCTCCCGTGCTTACTACTAGAAAAGAAATTCCAATGATGATCAGAAAAGAAAATTCCTAAAAATGTTTTTGGTCGGGCTAATAAGAGGTACGATAAATGAGGACGAAAAATTGGAGGTTATATTTTTTTATTATTTAATAGGCGTGAAATGAAAGGGATAAAAGAATTGTTGAAACAATATGAGAATACTGAGAATATTCGATCACATATCAAATATCACACCCAAATATCATACATATCACTATCTATCAAAATTACTTTCCATCTATTACCCCT
>JAOTQG010113780.1:0-22156 GCA_025631175.1 Iris virginica
AACTTTGTCCATGTAAATTATTTCTTAATATATGTGCACAAGTTTAAAAGGACTAATATTATGGAACGGAGGGAGTATGTTTGAATTATTTGCAATATAAAATATTTATTTTGTGGTAAGATCTTGTTTTGAGTGTGTAGGGGAGAAGAATTTGATTATCTTATTGTTTATTCAATAGTTTATATTAAAATTGGAAATCAAAATTATGAAATTTGAGTTTCGGAAATAATTCGGATCGAATTTCGGAATTTCCGAACGTTTCAAAATCTATTCCATTTTCGATCCAAAAATTTTCGGAAAAATTGAAAATCGAAATTTTGAAATTCGGACAAAAAAATTTCGTTTCGAAATCGGAAATTTTCAGATCGTAATCGGCGGATATCGAAATTTCCGTTCCAATTTCCAGCCCTATTCGTGGCCCATGGGCTTGGAAACTTTCGACAATTTGTAAGTGAGAAAAAGAAAAACAAGAAAAATAAGGGTCCGTCTTGTCGAGCGTTTGGAAATTCACCTCAAAGGTTTCATAGTGGAGTTTCAAAAACGCTGTCACGAATTTTTTCTTTTTTAGTTCATAGAAACACCAGAAAGAAGGAAAACAACTGAAGAGGCAAACGGCAGAATGGGTTTGTATTTCAAAAATATTTAGAAAAAAAATGAACTTAAAATTACTCAATTTTAACATCTATATTGAAAAAAACAAGTGCAATTAATCCTCAACTTTAATTTTGAATTAACTAAATTTGGAATAAAAATAAGCATGAATAGAATTTGCTAATAGCGAAAATGAAAATATCATATTCATTCAATTTTTCAGTCAAATTCACTTATTTCCTACATCCTATGTAAGAATAATAAGAAAGAAGATGTAAAAATGAGTGGAACTGACAATTTTTGCTCGTAACAATTGTCATGCATACTTACTTCTATCTAAAACTTAATTGAATCGAAATTAAAAATTAGGATCAATTGTGCTTGATTAATTTAGCATATGGACCAAAACTAATCAATTTTGAAGTTTAAGGATTTTTTTCATAAATATTTTTACAGTACAGAACCATTTCTATAATTTACCCTAATCAAAAATTTTAATTCTCAATTGATATGACCAATGATTTTTGATGCAAAATTTTAGGCTAAAAATAAACAAGACGGATCGAACCTGACCTGAAATTCATGAAACCTTTATCTCGTGTAGTCCATCATGGCTTTAAATGCTTATTACATAAGCATTATTTAAAATCTAACAATCATGAATACTCGCAAATAAAATTATCTTTTTGTTAATTCATTCTATCGTGATCACCCAAACGCATATAAAGAGCACCCAAATTCATAACGGCATGGCTACGTAAAATGGAGGGCTCCATCAGTTCCTGATTGAGACGGACCCCATTCCTCTTTTGACAAAATGATATTTTCTTTATTTTAAAATGAGTAACTTTTTATTCTAATTTATCGTATCAAAATGAGATACAAAGAAAAATTACCACTCTATTTGTTAAGGAGTATTACTATTTAGATATCTTTTGGGCTAAGCTATTTAAGCCTCTTTTGGGCCATCTGGAGTCGACCAAAAAGGTTTTGGGCTTAACCCTAAAACCCAATAACAGCAATGACCTGAACTTGAAACATATAAAGCCCACCAAATACATCTTCTAGGGTTTCTCCTAGCCTAGGGTTTGAAGCATCATCGTCCCATTTTCACGTACTCTGTTGAGAGAGAAAATTATCAAACCCAGCAATGCCTTCGAAGCAGAAAACCCCGAAAGTTAGCCGGAACCCGGATTTGATCCGTGGTGTGGGCAAGTACTCCCGCTCACAGATGTACCACAAGAGGGGTCTCTGGGCCATCAAGGCCAAAAATGGCGGCGTTTTCCCTACACACGAGAAAAAGCCCGCCGCTGCCGCTCCTGCCGTGAAGCCGCCGAAGTTCTATCCCGCTGATGATGTTAAGAAACCCCTCGTCAATAAGCGCAAAGCCAAACCCACTAAGCTCAGGTAACATGTATTCTTAAGTTAGATTATTACGTGAAATTTTCGATTGTTAAATCATTGGGTTTTGTTCAAAAAGCGAAACAATACAAAACATTTGTTGCATTGAAGAGAAAATTGGTTAGTTGACATTGTTTTGATGAATTTGTACTCAAAACTGGCTCGTTAAAGAATTGAAAGAAATGTTGGATCATTTTAGCTTTATGAATTGGAGTTTATAATACAGAAAGCTCAATAATTTGCTATTTTTATTGAATTGAGAACTTTAATTACCTAGCTGCTTGTGTGCTGCTTTGTGAGATACTGGTTTAAGATAAACTGAGAGCCAGTTATTCACTGTGTTGACACTTTTTTAAGCTAGATCTGTTTGGGAAACCAGATGATGTTTCACCTATTGATGTAGTCAGTAATGGATTTTTAGCTTGCAATTTGATTTGGTGAAAAATATTTTAAAGATTGATGTAATGTAAACATGTTGGTTGGAGTTCAGCTGATAAGCGCAAAATTGACATGAAGATTCTTAAGTCATTAATAAAATTTTCGTTAGAAAGTCTCAAAATTTAGTTGAATCAAACTTTACGTGTTAAATACTTTTCTGAGCTCAATTTCTCTTTATACTCGATAATGTAATCTAATTAAGATTGAATCATGTGGAGCTCTTTCGCAACCCTGGTTTTAGTGTATCATTGAACATTGTTAATTGGTGACTTATGTGTAGGGCAAGTATTACCCCTGGAACAGTGCTGATCATTCTGGCTGGAAGGTTTAAGGGGAAGAGGGTTGTCTTCTTGAAGCAGCTCACGTCTGGTTTGCTTCTGGTCACTGGTAAGTTTTTTTTTTTGGCATAATACTTCATGGTTTTGATTTGTTTTTCTGTAAAGTGATGCCTTTGTGCACAAAGAATGGAAGCTAAGCAATTGAGGATGCTCATTTTTAGTCAATCATATTGCCATTGCCAATTGTTTATTCTATGTACTTGTAAATTAGGCTGGCATGTTAGACTTCACTTCAGTTAGGACATATAAGAGTACAATGCATTCTTTGTTTGTAACTGTTGTTATGTTTTGTCACTATTGTAATTTGTAAACTGATTCTACCCAATTAGCTGACAGAAACTTGCCACCTCTTATAAGTTCCGTGGTGACCATGTGAAAAGTAAAATAACTTCAAATAAACAACAAAATTTTCAAGATTTAAATATAATCGATGGCTGTAAATTAGTTATCCTTTATTATTTTCAATAGTCCATGGTGCCGCTGCAGGACTGCAACAGTTTAAGCTTCACCTTCATTGACAGAGTTATTATGAACATACAGTAATACTATTTTGCATTACTTTAAACCTTCTTTTCTGTTCCATCTTCCGTTTCCTTTGCCAGTTAATGTGATGTCTATTCAGCGATCCCCCCCAACACCCCACCTCAAATCTCCACTTTTCTTGAGCTTTCTTATTGCAGAAAGTTTAATGCTTCGGCCTACCATATTGGTATACTTCAATTATTATCTGCCTTTCAATGCGGTTTAATGCAAGGTCATCATATATGCCACAGCCTTCATATTTTTTTTTGACTATGGATGTCCATATTTCGTGTCTGCCCTTTTATATCAGCTGCTGTGAGGCCAACTCCTATTTGCTAAATAAAAATTCAACTGAAAAAAGGACAATCACCATCTTAGTGTTTTGGTTAGTTCTAAAAATAATCTTTATCTTCCAGTCAAAAGAACTGGAAAATGAACAGTGTGCGGTTTTTGTATTGCATTTGTATTTTCGAAGGTTGAAAACAGAACGACTTACGTCTTTAATCCTTATAGGAGTTGAGGATATTTTGTCTTTTTCTGGTTTGGGGATTAATGAAGGGCTGAAAGGATGTTTGATGGTTTGAGATTCCTATCTAAACAATAAACAAGAAGTCTCACAGGAATTTAATCCGAATATGTGCTGCTATATTTTCTCGTAAAGGAAATGCTAGTGGTTTGAGATTCCTATCTTTAAACACAGAATGCATGTCCTTATTCTGGCAATACCCTTTCCTAGACTGTTTGATGGCTATTAATAGCAATACTGGGAGTCATTTTCAAGGAAAATAACTTGCAAAAATTGTTTTTGAGGAATCATTTTAGGTAAAAACACTTCGGCTTGGATCACGAAAGTAATGTGATATGATATTTGATTTTTGATTTTTGATGGATCCCACAATTTTCTCTCTATCTCTCTCTTACTTTTTCACTTTAATCATTACAAAACCTTATATCATATCATCAAAAATTACTCCATCTCACCTTCCCGATCCAAGCCTTCATGTTCTTGTTTAGTTGTGGTTCAGAAAATACCATACTCAAGTCATTGAAATAAACAGGGGAGAATCACCTCAGTAGAGGTTAAGATAGAGCTTGATGGCTAGAGGTCTTCATATCCCAAGACTGACTCGTGGTTCAGAATCTGTTGGCGGTCCTCTTTGGGAAATGGTTATTCTCCGTTATTTTGTAGGACACCTAATTTTTTTTTTCTCATGTATTGTTTGTTCTATAGCAACATGAGCCTTTATCTAGCCTGCACTTCTTTCTATGTTTTTTCCCCTGGTGTAAGGTATTGATCTGCTTGACGTGGTACCTGAATTCTACTCTGGTACTGCCCCTCGTGATGCTTTCTTCGTTCTTTATACAGCACTACTTCTAATTGCCCCTTGAGCATTCTTCATCCAACTTCTATTCTCCCTTTATGTTGTGAATTGGTCTGGGATTGCTGGCAGTGGCTTTTACGTCCACAATGCTGTTTACTCATAAAATCATCCCTATATTTCACAACTGCAGGACCTTTCAAGATCAATGGCGTTCCATTGAGGCGCGTCAATCAATCATACGTTATTGCCACTTCAACCAAGGTTGACATTGCTGGGGTAAATGCAGACAAGTTTGATGACAAGTACTTTGCGAAACAAGTGGAGAAGAAGAAACAGAAGGGCGAAGGCGAGTTCTTTGAAGCCGATAAGGAGGTTAGTTTGTCCTTTTTATTGATAAACCCCAAACTCTTGCTTTTCCTGTACGCCTTTTGAGGATCTACCATACTTGTTAGACAAGGCTGGAGACGAACTTACTGAAAACATATTGTGTTTCGAATCATTGTAGATCAAGAATGTGTTACCACAAGAGAAGAAAGATGATCAAAAGTCTGTTGATGCAACTTTGTTAAAAGCAATTGAAGCAGTTCCGGACTTGAAGGCCTATTTGGCTGCAAGATTTTCGCTGTCGGCAGGCATGAAACCCCATGAGCTCGTGTTTTAGAGGGAGACACTGGAGAGAGATTATTAGAACCGAACCGATTTTGTTTTCTTAAGAGCTATTTTTGTATTTGAACCTTCCTACTACTTTTGCTGGTGAATCTCATGATATTTGTTACTGCCTGCATCATTTTTCATTTTGCATTTTACATTTATAATCCTACATTTGAAACTTCTAACCTCCGTGTATTTTTGTGAGAAATTTTTACACGGAATCAATTTTTTTCTAACTTATTACTCTCTTCATTTCATTTGAAGTGTTGTGAAAGTGATAATTTTTTCTCATAATATATCATTAACACTTAAAATGAAACAGACATTTAAAATGAAGTGGATGAAGTTTTTTAAAAAGTGAATGTATTTCAGTGTTGTAAATAATGCTTACTAAATGCATAAAACGAAAATTATAATATATATATATATATAAATAATTAACATTCTTTGTCCCGACGTAAGGAATGACACAAGGATTTGAATTAACAAGCATCCTTGGGGTGTTTTAATTTAAAAAAAAAAAAAAGACATTCGAGGACAAGAATGTCTTTTACGTATTAAGAGTACAACTTTTTGAATTCATCATTCTGTCTAACTCGAATCAGAATTTCCTCTCATGGTCACAAATTCTAAGATTTAAAGTTCTAAATTTAAGGATTTTATTTTGAACAGTAAAAATTTATTTTTTAAAAATAAAATAAAAAATGAGACAGAATATTTGAACTCATCTAACTCATTTATGTTTGTAAAATTATATTTTCATTTGATGTTATGCTATCTACCAAAACTAGGAGATAAATCTCCCACTAAGGTACAAGTTTCTCAACCAGTTTATATGATACATAGGGGAGAGGAGGATCTGATAAAATTAATTTTGAATATTTAATTCTTTAAACAATTAATGTTTTAAAAACTTCTCACTACTACGATGAATTAATCTTAATTATAACTATAAGTAACACAAATATAATACTTTCTCTGTTTTATTTTAGATGTTCATATAATAACATATTGTAATAAAAAAAATATCGCTTTCACGATATTTAAAATGAATTGGAGGGATTAATAACTTTTTAGAATAATTTCACAATCACAAAGAAATGTGTACAAAAAATATACAAAATTATTAGTCGCTTATTGATAAAAAAAAATTGTGAACCCTATTATTAACAAAAATTGCACCAATAAAAATATTCCACATAATATTTTGTATATTTTTCTTTATAACTCTTTATAACCGTAATATTTCTCAAAATTTTAGCATCAAATTGTTATAGTTTAAAAAATTGTTTAGGGTCACAGGCTAAGTCAACGTTTTAAGGGCTAACAAAACCAATTTTTATATGGAGTGACTAGGCACTCTTACTAAAGAGTGCCCATAATACACATAACAGTTATAAAAAATGCACATAATATAATTTATGTGCATTATGTATTTAATATGTGCATTATGTATTTAATATGTGCATTATTTATAATTACTATGTGCATTATGGACACTTCTTACTAGGAGTAACTAGGCACTCCATATAATTTTCGTAACAAAACTGCTCTCAGAATTTGAAATCCCGTACCGTTTTGTTTTGATGCGGATTCATAGCTTATCTGTATTTTTTAACTGGATTTTCCTTTGTCGTTTTGCAGACACAGGGGATTTGTTTTGTACGAAATCTAACCGTCCAGCTAATTTACCTCCACGTGTAGTCTTCCTGTCTTTTATTATATCGAAAATAATTGCTTAATGTGATTTATTACAGGAGCACCCTTATATTTTTCATTTACGACTCTTTAAATCCCTACCTATTTTTGTAACTCAAGTGCTACACTTAATGGAGCGAATGGAACTTTTTGAATGAATCAATAAACTACCAAATCTATTATATTAGTGGACAGAACAGTCGAAATGTATTTGAATGAATGATTTTTTTAAAAATTAAAAATTAATTTTTTTAATAATTATTAAATTAGAAAAGAGATCAACAAAAAATTATAAGTTCAATGAGAGAGTAAAAACTGAAAAAATTGAAAATAACTTCCAAAAATCATCAACTCAAACATGTCCAAAAATAAGACAAACAACATTCCCTTCACAACTATTGCATCTAAACCCTCTACATTATGCTTAGAATACTAGAAATATATTTCTACTAGTATGTGTAAACATAGGCGATTAAAAAATAACTAGTCAAGTGATAACTATATTGATAATCAAGGAAAAAAATACAAAATTAAGTTCATGTCAATATTTTATTTAGAACAACATATACTTTTATTTTTTGTACTTTTTAACAAAATTAAAGAGATTTCATGACCCCTTCATTGGTTAAAGAAAAATGTAAATGTGGAAAAAAGACGTGGTAGATTAAAATTAATATTCTTTCTAAAATAAATACATGAAGATCTCAAAAATCTTTTTTATCCTGAAATTCTTTTGAAAATTTTAAGAGTAATAATATGACTTTTTATACTAAACAAAAGTACTTATAACGTTTAATTACTTTTTTTATCCAAAAATGCACAATTATTTTCTTCTTAAGAAACTTCTTATTTCCTTACTTATTGATATTTTTCTTCTCATCGAACGAAGTTTAAAAAAATCTTCGACTTTCCTCTAACGTGCATGGTTGCAGAAAATTAAATTTCATAGGCATTCGGACATCAATCCACACCGAAATTAAAATGAACACTTTTCAACGAAAATACGTAAACACGTGAAACTTGCACGATTTTGGATAACGTTATAAATCCGGATAGTGTGGCACAAAAAGAAAAGGTAAGAGATCTACTAAAATAAAACCAAAAGGGTAGTAATTGCAAATTCCCTTAAACAGCCAAAAGAAAGAAAGAGAGAAAAAAACCGCTCATATGCCTTCCGTCTTCTTCTCAAAAAATACAAAATCGGAAAAAACCGAAAAATCAACCGTCCGTCTCTTTCTTATAACACTCATTCCTCACTTCCGGCGATTTTCTCTAAGCTCTCACACACACACACACGCGCATTTGTTCTACTCTAAAAAGTACTATTCAGACTAAGAAGAGATCGATTTCACGAATTTCGAGAACGTATTTTTTGGATTGATAGGATCGATCTGCCGGCGGCCGGTGATATGTTCGTGAAGAAGCTAGTGGATTTTGCTTCGCTGAAGAAGGTTAGTGAAAAATTTAATCAACTCGTCTCTCTTTTGCACCTTAATTTTGATTCGTTTTTTTCTCTGTTCTTATCATCAAATCCAGCGTGTTTTCAGTAGTTTCGAAGTTTGTAATTTTGCTCTGTTAATTTGAAAAAAGGGAGAAGGTCGTAGTACTTGATTAATTTCAAACCGGTGAAAAATGCTCCCATTTTCCGGCGTGTTTTCGATTACGAATTGAAACAAACAAAAATGCTCTGTTATCATTCAATGCTGGAATTTGAAACTTTTAGATCCAAATGCTGCTTGTTGATCATCATTTTCAAGATAAAATACTGGTACTTTGTTTTTGTTGTAAATGCCATGAAAAATATTGGGAAATAGTTTTCAAATTATAAAGTATTTTTGGGTTAATTTAATTGATCATCTTAAGTTAATCCAAATCTTCCTCGGATGATTTCATAAATCAAGTTTTGTTTTTTTGTTTTTTTTTTGGATTTTCAGAATTTTATTATCTAGTGTTGTTTTTTTTTGAAAAAAAAAATTAGAATTGTTAGTGGTTTCCTAGATCAAATGATTCGATATAAGTTGCTTTGTCCTTGGAGCAGTGTTTCTTTTCTTTCTACTATCTGCATTTGACTTTGACTACAATTGGACATAAATTTTTGTATTAATTCATGATAAGTTTCGATCAAGGTTTAGCTAATATCTCCATTAGTTGCAGGAGGTTAGCAATGTTCTCATTTTTTCTTTTTCAAAATGTCCTCATTTTTTAATTTTTAATATTTATTTGAAGAGGTAAAAATGTCAAAACTGTGTATAAAAAAATATACTTAATAATTAATTATCATCTCAACCATTGACCTCATCAATGTTTCAATCATTGTATATGTATTTTTCACATGCATTAAATACAAGCACATTTTTTTATACACAGTTTTGACATATTTTTACATACCCCTATATCACCTTTATATCCTATCAAACATCATATCAAATCACAACTATCACCCTCTCTCTCTTTCTCTCTCTCCATCACTATCATGTAATTTTTTAAAATTCAAAAGGTAAAAATGTAAAACTACAAAACCAAAATAAATACAAAACAAATACAAAACACAAACAAAAACAAAACATATTAAAAAACTCTACGTTCAAACGCACCTCAGTATATAGAAAAATTGGATGGCAAGAAAAGTCGGTGACCCTTTTGACTTTTCCTTTTGACTCCTTTTAAGTCAAAATAAAATTTGTAGGTATATGTAAAACGACCCTCTACTGTGCGGACGTCCGTACGTGCGGACGCTTATGAGTATTTGATAAAAAATTATAGTTTATTGGTAAATTGTTATAACATTTTGGTAAATTGTTATAGTTCAATTATCATATCATCGTAACAGTTTATTTTAAGATAATATGATAATTGAACTATGATAATTTACCAAAAAGTTATAACAATTTATCAATAAACTATAATTTTTTACCAAATACTCGTAAGCATTCGCATATATGGACGTCCGCACAGTAGCATTTTCACCTGTAAAATAGGAGTATTTCTGATTCTTTCTTTACTTACCGTCCTGTAAAATTACCTGCCTCCTCATAGTTTTATGGAGTACTATTAAATTCGTAAAATACTAATCAAAAGCATGAGCTTTTTAAAGGAGGAGTAGTTATTATGAATCCGTCACTAACCCCGAGTAGTTGGAACTTGGACGCCTTTCTTATAATTTGCCAAAAAAAGATTATGAGACGTGTCTCCATGTGATGGGCTATGCATACGGAAGGGAATATATATGAAATAGTATTTGCCCGTGATATTATCTAAATTAAATAAAAAGTTATAATTAAATTTAAAATATAAAATATTTAAAAGAAAAAGAGAAAGAAAGAGAGGGAGAGAGTAGTGTTATGTAAAAGAAGGTAAAAGGGTGATTGTGTTTGTGGGTAGTAGGGAAAAAATAATATAGAAAATGATTGTAATTTTTTGAGAAATTAAAAAGTACATAACTGGGTTATATATTATAGATTAATGTAAGTTTACATTTGAGAGCACAATATCGAACTTTAAAAAAAGGTATTTTATATTTTTAAATTTAAAAATGTCATTAAGTTTTTAATTAAAAAAATTTACATCTACTATTGTACTTGTATTTTTTTTATGCATGCACTATTGTACTTATCACTCCCTCCTTCCATGTTATGCGATCCTCCCTTAGTGTAATTTGATCTCCACCATTGAAATTAATAACTAAAATGTAAACAAAAAATAAAAATAAAAATTACTGCTCATCATGTATGAGTTATTGGGTTTTACTGATGCTCTACGTACTAAAGAATTACATTAAAAATTTACTTTCTGAAAATGAGGGGTTAATTTTTTTGTTCAAAATGAGTTATTTTGTCGAAAATCACTAGTTTCTTATTAACTTGATCTTCTAAAATTAGAAATTGAGATTTTCTATATTAGATAGTGTGACATTATTTTTTATAGATAATTAGGTTGCGTTTTCCTGGGTGATTTTCACCCAAGTTTTCTGATTTTTGATTTTTGTCTCATTGGTCCCACACTTTTTCTCTCTATCTCTCTTATTTTTTACTATAATCATCATTACAAAATCCCAAAAACCAAATCAATAAATCACTCATCCAAATGCACCCTTAGTATCTTACAATTTAGAATTTTAAATTTTATGATTATCTTTTAAATAATTAAGACATAATTTTAGAAAAATTATATAAAAAATAGCACAATAATTAAAAAAATCATTTGACAGTGAAGATCTAAACTCAATATTTAAAGATTACAGTAAGCATATTATAATTTTTGCGTTTCATAACTTTTTGGAAACGGAAATGACCAGCGTTTCGAAATTATATACGTTGGCGAACAAAAGAGGCCATCACATACTACTTTACTTCTCTCTTTTCTTTTCTTTTTTATAGCGGACCCCACAAACCTGCAAAATCATCACAACCAGCCCTTTGTTTTCGCTTCGTGTTTTCGAGAGCTATCATTATTTTATTCCTTTTAAAAGTATGGATAAAATCTAATTAAATATTCATTTGAAAATCAATTAAATTCGTTTAAAATTTTGTTCTTTCTTTGTACATAATTATGTATTTTGTTTGATTTTAAAAAAAACCAATTAAGATATTATTAATTATTAATAAAATTTATTATATTTAAAAAATTTTAAAGTTCAATCTTTTGAAAATATCAGGTAAACTATGTCAAATTTTGTACAATTGATCAAAAAATAAATAAAATAAATTATAACACTCATTTATGGAAAATTACTATCATTAGCCTTTTTCTATTTTAATTTCGCAAACAAGTGAACTTATGTCACTGGTTATAGAAAGTGAAAATTATCCATATTAGTAACCCTTCAGATATATTGGAAAAACTCTCAAACAATGCAGAAAGCGACAATTAAAGCACAAAGAACTTAAAAAAATTTTAATAACAAAATCACTTGACAAACATTACCATTATTAGATTGCTAATGACAATTAAAGTCTGAAATGATTCCAGCAGAACACTCATGAGACAAAAAGGTTTTGAAAAATGCATATAAACACCAGCATGCTAATTAAGAAAGTTGGCAACCAATATTTAGTATAATTTGTACATAATCATCCTTGGGTGGTGCCATCATCACATTACATGTGGAAAATGAAATATGATTAGATAAAAAGGTGAATTTAGTAGCTTCTTCAGAAAATTGGCACTTTTTTTGGATAAGTTGCAAAAAATTAACATCTATTTTTGTTTAATATGTATTCCATTATTTTTAAATGGTGAAAGTAGTACTTAAAAGTTAGAACATGAGAAAAGCTGTTATTCTCAAAATATTTTTTTTAGTACTTAAATGATTTTCAAAGTCAACGGGCCATTCAAGCAGACAGTTTTAAAGGGAAATAATAATGTGTCAGAAAGTGAGCAAGGAACAAACACACAAATATTAACCATTTAAAATAAATCATTAAAAGTGTGCCTTTACCGCGTCTGTTGGCTCGATTCTCGCTAGAAGGTTGAGAGTAATAGATATTGCACCTCTTGAACCCAATATGCTCAGTAGGAATTCTCATCTAGTTCAAACTATGAATCAGAATGGTCATCTTATGATTCAAAATATGATTGTAGTGTAAGCTTTGGAATTTTTTCAATGTTCTGCATAACCCATCATGCATATTGTCAAAAATCTGGGTGCCAGTTGTAATGAAATTGCAAGTATAATTTACAAAAGCTGTGATGCGTTAAAAAAACATGACTGTAACGGAAAGACAAAATCTGATGCTTGTTGTTTTAAACTTGGGGAGTGGAAGAACAATGGCAATCTACTTTGGGTGGGTGCTCATGCCCATTGCATGTGGCTTCTTTTCGGAATGAGTCAATAACAGGAAGTGTTTTAATCTCAGGATGCTATTAAAGCTAGAAATCAAGTTGGTAGTTGATTCATTTATTCTTAAGTCTTCCTGTTATTTAGTATTTCTGTAAGCAATGATGTATTCAATGAATTAGTCGCCTTTTTCCAACTATACTCGCATTCTTATGTTTGTGTTGCAGCCTGGTGTCACTTCAGATAGTTTGAAGTCTGAAGATGTAAACCCACGCCTGAATTTCCATTATGGCATCCCATCAGGATCTATCTTAATGTCACATGACCCTGTTCAGAAGATTATCGCTATTTCCACGAAGTAAGCTTGTTTCCGTGGCCAAGTCAATTGAACTACATTAAAGTTACTGTCAGAAATTGTTATCATTCAGTTATCTTCAATAAGTTAGTCAAATCTGATGAGATAGAAGGTATGCTCTTTCTCAGTGATGGCCGGATTAAATTATTTGGGAAAGATAACACTCAAGCTGTACTTGAATCTTCAGAGACTTTGTCTAGCAAATTTTTGCAGGTACACAGAGGCCTTCTTGACACCACCATCTCTTTTTGGCTTTTTGTTGCAGCATTCATGGGCAACTAATGTTCTTGTTGGTTTTTATTTGCGAAACAGTTTATTGAGAACAAAGGCATCATTCTGAACATCAACTCCAAGAACCATATAGAGGCAAGCCCTTGCAGACTCTTTCTTTTCCTTTTATGAAGGCATAGATTTAGGCCATCATCACATTAGTGGAACCAAATGTGAGATTAAACCTCAGTATGAATAGTCCTGTTTGCAGCTGTATTGCATGTGAAATTAATTTCTAAGCTAATATATATAGGTCTGGGACATAGAGAGGAATTTGTGTCATATGCATGAGTTTAAGGAAGATATTACCTCTTTCACGGTACTGCCACATACATTTTACATGTAAGTTCTTTCTGAAATTCATATGGGTATGTTTTCATGCATACAAGTCTTCAATTTACAGAAGTGTTTTTGTGACAGGTATGTTGGAGACTCTGTTGGTAACATTTCTGTTATGAAGCTTGATCAAGAATCATGTAGTATAGTGCAAATGAAATACCAAATTCCACTTTCAGCATCTCACGGTGAGATAAACTGCATAAGTAACATATATTGTACTTGGTTAGGTTTTAATTTTACAAATTATTCATCTATCCTTGGTCTAGAATAACGACCACCTTAATTTATCCAACCCCTGGATCTGATGTCTGTGAGTGCACATCTTTCTTTGTTTCATTCAGCTTGTAGCTATAATCAGTGTTCTATTACATGAGCAACGCTTATAATGCCCTTCTACTTATTTTAGGGCATTCAACTAGGACAATTTATTGATGATTAGGGTCTTTGACATTTCTATGCTTCCTATGCAGTTCCATTAGCAATGGCAAGGCTAAATATTCATTACAACTTGAATCCATTTTGAGCATCCCATAAAGAAAAAAAGAGCTCCGTTTCCTTTTTTCTTTTGGACAAAGAGGAATCATTTTGTATCTTCACCATATTAATGTTATATCTTTAGTTACTAAAACACATTCTCGGGATGTCTGTTGAAAATCGCCAACAATGTCGAAAGCACTTATGTTTCGTTTTCTAATGATATAAATCAAGTCTCTATACTTGTATCAAATGTAAGACAAAGAAAGTGATCCAAAAATGAGGAAAGGGCCTGAGTTTCTTCATAACTTAGCTCTGTAATTTTGTTTGTCTACTGTTTATTGTATCAGTCACACATTTTTGACTTTATGAAATTACCTTGCTTAGGGAATGCAACAGAAGTTGTTGATGATACTGCTGTAATGTACATCTTGCCTCAACCAACTGCTGAAAGTAAGAGGTAAGTCAACTCTGATTTCAATATATTCCTGCTCTATTGTTGTTACAATCCTGATTAATATCAAATAATAGTGAAAGTACAATTAATCTACCTTTTGGGTTTATTTTACACTGACGAATTTATAGTTCTATGAAATTCTTTTGATACAGGGTTCTTATAGTTTATAGCGACGGATTTATTACATTATGGGCACTTCCAGATAGCAAAGCCATCTTCACAACTGGTGGAACTATGTTGCAATCTGTGTCTCATGAGACAAAGAAAGTAACAGCTGCCTGTTGGGCTTGCCCTTTTGGAAGTAAAGTAGTTATTGGATACAACAACGGAGAAATATTTATGTGGAGTGTTCCACACACTGCAAGCTTAAAACTTGAACCAACATCAGATAAAAATCTATGTGCCACTCAGAGTGCTCCTCTATTTAAATTAAACCTGGGATATAAGTTGGAAAAGGTTCCTATAGCATCGCTGAAGTGGGCTTATGCTGACGGGAAAGCAAGTCGATTATACGTTTTAGGCTCTGCTGACGTCTCATCTGCAAACTTGTTACAGGTACTGAAATCTAGTTTATCATGGCTGTGTTTTGCCATCCCACCACCCCACAAATAAGATGAAAGAAAAAATGTCTTTAAAGTGATTTTGGGTTAATTTTGTGATCATTTACTTCACAATTTTGGCAGGTAGTTCTAATAAACGAGCATATTGAATCTCGAACAACTAAGTTGGGGATTCATCCACCTGAGCCTTGTGTCAGCTTGGAGGTGATCTCGAGCTCCAGTGAACAAAGCAAACATAAACAGGATCTGCTTCTTCTGGTCGGGAAATCCGGCCACATTTATGCATATGATGATTCTTTAATCGAAAAATACCTGATTCAGTCCCACACTAAGTCTCCACCATCACTTCCGAAGGAGTTAATGCTGAGGCTTCCATTCATTGACTCAAGCATCACTGTATCGAAGATCATTACAGATAATCCATATTTGCGATCTTCCGCGGATGAGGTAAAAAAACAACTGTCCACTAAACAATATCTTCAGTTTTACATGGTCATTCTTAGCAGGTAAGGAATTTCTGCATGTCTGGTTGTGCAGGATTACATCTCGCTTGCAAAAAGTGTTCCACAACTTTTTGCATTTGATAGTAAGCAGAAAGATGGGACTGTGTTAAAGCCCTTTACCAGCTTTTCAAACTTCAAGAATTTGTATATAACAGGACACAGTAACGGAGCGATAAATTTTTGGGATGCCTCATGCCCGCTTTTCCTTCCACTTGTATCACTAACTCAACAGGTAACTCTCTTTCTCACTTCAGCTTTGAGATAGTTCAAAAATGTGATCCATAGCTAGGATGTGACATTACCTAAAACAAAAGGTTAATAATCTCCCTTGTCTAGGCACATTAAACATTTCCATCATACAAGTCATCATGATTCATGAGTAATTACGTTCAAGTTATCCAACAGTTTTCACTCTATTCTTTGAACCATGAAGAGTATCTACGTTCAAATTATTCAACAGTTTTTGTACTAATCTTTCTTCTTCTCGTTTATTATTACTTTTTATGTCCTCGTATGTTACTGAAACTATATTTTGGCAGAGTGAGGACGATTCTTCTTTAAGTGGTATACCGCTAACAGCATTGCATTTTGATAGTGACTCTCGACTCCTTGTCTCTGGAGATCAAAGTGGAACAGTTAAGTCTTGTCGGGATATACAATATATCTCTTAAGCATTTCTTGACGTTGGTGCCTGCTAATGATTGTATGCTATGCAGGTTAGAATCTACAAATTTAAGCCAGAGCCATTTGCCATGGAGAGCAGCTTTATGTCCTTGCAAGGTAGTAAGGACATATTCAGATGGTTTTCCTTATTAAACGGTGGTGCTAGTGGAACCTTTTGAAAGAGTCCCAGCACTCTTCAATAACTCCATGATACGGAATGTATATTTCTTGTTTATAATTTTCTTTATGTGTAAATAATCCATTCCAGGAAGTTCAAAGAAAGGAGGCAACCATATCATCCGTAGTGTTAAACTTGTGAAGGTTAATGGAGCAGTGGTTTCGTTAAGCACAAGCCATAGCTCAAAACATCTTGCTGTTGGTTCTGATCAAGGAGATGTAATTTTTTCCCTTCACATTGCTTTCCTCATACTACTAGTTTTCCTAATACAAGTGATCCTGGGGCAATTTCTAAGCACAAAGTTGCTTTATTATGAGCCCTAATGAGTACATATAACATATAATAGGCTGAATTACAATCTAATGTTTTCCTTCCATAAAACATTTCAAGGGTTTTTTTGTTCCATGACTTGATGAAGATGCTTAAAACTGTATTTTTTGTAAATCTCAGAGTTCAAATTAATTAGACCAGCTTGGTGCATCTTATGGAAATAGTGTTGGACTTTTGCTTAACAATTTGAATACAGGTTAAATGAGTGTTTTCATATTGATACAGGTGTCACTAATTGGTATGGAGGGACCCACAGTATTGTACCAGAGACATATAGCAAGTGAACTGTGTACATCTGTCGTCTCTCTGTACTTTGGAATGTGCAGCATTCACGGCTTTGAGAAGAATGTTCTAGTGGTGGCAACTAGGGACTCGTCAGTTCTGGCACTTGAATGTGATACAGGAAGCATACTGAGCTCTGGAATGGTCCATCCAAAGAAACCCTCTAAAGCAGTATTCATGCAGATTTTGGGTAGTAAATTGTACTTCCTCAAGGTTTCTGTAACACACTTTATTAGGAATACTCATGTGTAAATTGTCATCAAATTTAACCATTTTAGATTCATATATAGGACGACGTCAAAACATCAACTAAGAAATCTATCATTTATGTTTGAACAGATGGACACGACACATCAGGTAGAGGGCCAGGTTCAAATAAGGGTAACCCTTATAATGATGGCATGCCAAAGGAATTAATTCTACTGTGTTCTGAAAAAGCAGCTTATGTCTATTCACTGACGCACGTAGTTCAGGTTAGTAGAGATAGAAACACACGGTTTGTGCGACTTGCTGATTAAGACATCTGGATACTAAATTTGACCTAGTTTTCTTTCTTTCTGTACAGGGTGTTAAGAAGGTTCACTACAAAAAGAAGTTCCATTCCTCTTCTTGTTGCTGGGCTTCGACATTTTATGGTCCTTCTGATATTGGTCTTATACTCCTCTTCTCTAGCGGGAAAATTGAAATAAGGTGATTTTCATACTCATTTTTCAAATTGTTCTATCGGAATATGCCTAACAAGGACTGGTACTACAGTGCTAAGACCATGGTTGAGCACGGAAATTCGCCTTCCTTACCCAAGTAACCTTCACTTTAAATTTTAAAAGAAAGAGACTAGTTTTCACTAGTGGTAAGTAGAGACAAAAGTTAGCGAAAAGAAGCTTCCTTTTTGCTCTGACTTAAGGATACTCATGTCCTTGAATTGTTTTATGAGAATGGATGTTTCCCCTTAAGACTCATAATCTTCTAAAGTTGACTCATTCTCCTGGAACTAATAGGCAATTTTGTAACCTGTTTTCCAGAAATGATTTTCCGAAAATAAGGGTGTTACCAGAGCAACTACTAAATTTTTTTGCTATGAAACCATTGTTATTAATGATTAACATTGGGTTGCTCCGAATTCAAAAAAACTGAACAATTTTGACCCTTGGGAAATCGTATGTTTGATAACCTCCGTCATGGCAAGTATCTTGCTATGCAAACTCGGCAAGATGTTCCTCAATCAAAGGAAGCCTTTGAGCAGAATGGTGGAAGCAAGTTTGCAGAACATTATTGTGCATCACTTGCAGTTGTTCAGTTGCAATCTGATTCTTTTCTGATAAAATTTTTACTGTGCATCACATGCAGTTGGTTAGTTTGCAGAACATTAAATTTTAATTGTGTTAGATGACTTTTTGGAATTTCAGATCTCTGCCAGATATGTCCCTTTTGCGGGAAACATCAATAAGAGGCCTCACACTTTCAACTACAAAACCAAATTCAGTCCCTGAATGTTCAATATGCACTTCCCATAGTGGAGAAATTATCGTGGTAAAACAGTGTAACTTCATGAATCCCAATATCCTTTGAGATTATAGAATTGCATTTCATGCTGAAAACCATTTTGTAACAGGTGAATGGCGATCAAGAAGTCTTCACTATCTCAGTTTTACTCCATAAGGAAATTTATAGGTAATGTAAATATATTAACTGATTAAGGTGCGGACCATAATAAGGTATATATATACTTCTCGTTATTTACTGTGTGATATTTACTTCATCGTAGACATTTAGACTCTGTGAGCCAAATCTACACTAGAGATCTGATTGTTCCAGAAGGTCCTTTTCCTGACCATGTCATCCACAAAGAAAAGAAAAAGGTAAACAGAAAATCCTTGTACAACTATCTGAGCTCCATCGAATACCCAATACAAGTGGCACTAATTGTTTTTACCAACTGATCAGCAACAGGGAATATTTAGTTCTGTTATAAAGGGAAGTAAACCAAAGCCAGAGCCAGTTAAAGAAGTGGAGGATACTAGAGAGAGTTTAGAAGAACTCTCAACAATATTTTCAGTGGCTAACTTTCCTCCAGATACTGAAACCACAGAAAACCTCACCATTGACGAAGATGTCGATGAGCTGGACATAGGTGCGCTCTTTCTTCACATTTTTTAATTGGTCTCCCCTTTTCAAATGGGTGTATACATGTGCTTGCTACCTTATCACCTCGACCTCGAGTAACATTCTTAACTCGGTTACCTTTTGATAATTAGAATGATAACATTCTTTATTCTCTTTTAGACGATATAGACATCGAAGATCCACGAGAAAAAACAAAAGGAAATGGCATGATGTCAGCTATTAAAAAGCAGAAACTTGGGAGTAAATTTCAGGCATTGAAAGGTTGGTCCAATTTAGCTGATCTTCAAGCATTATATCTGACCTGTGATTTCTCGTGTTTATGGCACTCGTGTGTATCAATCTTTCTTTTAGATTTCTTTCTCATTCAACATTTCTGATGGCTCTTCAAAGAAACTGTTAAAGACTGTAAAAGTAGCAGCAGTACGCTGCAGGAGATCTCTGCTCATGTAGTGTAGATGTTGAACAGTACCACTGGTCTTTTCATTATTGCGATACCATTACTCTACAACTTGAACTGTATAGCACGGAAAGAGCCGATGTGTGTAGTGTCTGATATGCATCCATTTCTTTAGCCTTGTCTAAGAAAAGAATCAGGGATGAGAGGGGTTAAGATGAAATATCTAGTGCTATTTTAGTATTCATCAACAAGGTGGCTCTTGGGCATATATTTTGATTTAAAAGTCTCCTAATGAAGATAGGAGCAACTTTCTGAAACGTGCAGACTAATATTTTATGTGGATGATTGCGTTTCCAGCATAAGGGGAGGTCCCGGGGATGAAGTTGCTACAGGAGCGTAAAATTCTGAAATAACTTGTTTGCTTGCTGGGGAAAGGCTTTGTCATAAGAACCTACTTAAACCCAACTCCAGGAGCATCATATGCTGGATCATTCTTTCATTGTTCGATAAACCCCCATCCATTAGGTGTTTAAGTGCCTTTGTTTAATAGACTTCTATTTTACAGGAAAACTAAAGGAGATAAAAGGGAAAAGTGAGAAAGTTCCGGCAAAGGAAGAGCCACTAGACGAAAAGACTGGTTCAGTTGATCAAATTAAGAAAAAATACGGATTCAGTATGAGTGGCGTAAGTATCCATCCTACTTGTATTTCATACTTTCTTTTGCTATCCGTGTGCCAAGGAGCAAACTTTTCCTCCTAAAGAGAGTTTGTCTCAACAGTGTCTTTATCCCTCAGCATGTTTCCGCTGTCTGATAAGTTAAAATCTCTTGCAGGAACCAAGTGCTGCAAAAATGGCTCAAAACAAGGTTATGTTGAATGAGAACATACAGAAGCTAAAGGTATCATAAACTTCAGAAGATTTCATGCCCTTTCCTTTCCCTATTCTCGACGAGCCACATCGTCGGTTAGCATGAATATTACTCCCTCTTTCCCAAAATGAGAAAATGAGTGTCACAATTTACTCATTATCATTAACAAATTGTGACACTCATTTTGGGACAAAGGTGGAAGGTTTTGATTTGGTCTGATATGGCTATATACCTTTTAAAACTGTTTCAAGCTTTGGATTTCATATCAAACAGAAAGTTAACATTTGTGATCCTTTTTCGATCAGGGCATTAGCTTGAAAACTGCAGAAATGCAGGACAATGCCCAAAACTTTTCTTCCATGGCCAAGCAGGTGTTGCGAACTGCTGAAAATGACAGAAGAAACTCATAATCCATACAGAGTGTGAATATAGTATATTGATTACATATTTCTTTTGGTTTTTCTGCTTTTTAATTCTTATTCTTCTTGGTGTACTGTACATCATATTTGAATCCCAGAAACTTCTCCCTTTTATTATTTCTTTTTGCCTTGTAATTTCCTTCTCCTTTTTGTTCGTTTCTTTTACTACAAAAACCGGACACTGTTGAAGGAGCTTTTATTTGGCGGGTGTAAATTACAACTAATTTTTGTTAATAGACCAATGTTTATCAGATCTAGTTTATCTATTCCACTGCAGACACTTGAATACAAAAAGGAAATTCCAGACATTTAGCCAGAGTCTGTGTCTGATAAACATATATCCTTTGTCGGTTACCCTGGGAATCAGCGAAGTGCTCCAAGCGATAAACATGCTACAAATCTACAATTCCTCAAAGTATATATACGAACAGCTTAGTACGAAGATAGCATTATCCGTTCAAAAGTCCTAATAGAAAAAAGCAGACTGATCAAATACTGAAGAACTATAACAGGATAACATACTAGAAACTGTGAGCCACATCTGATCATGCAGATTCAACTAGCATACTAAACAAAATTGCAGCAATCTCTTTTCTCAATCCAAGAACTGTGTTATGATCAACAAAACCCTTGGGATCTACTTTCACCACAAATGAAGGTATCTTCGGCTTTGTGAGGGAGCTCATAACAACAGGTAGAATACCATGCTTCTGGAAACTAGGACACTAAGGCTGTTTGTCTAGCAACTGGGAGTATATTTGCTCTTTCATAGAGTTCCTGTTACTTTGCGTTAAGGTGAAAATGGTTGCCCCTGGATGATTTTTCAACCTTGCGACTGTAGAAATTTTAGACATTTAGTAGACCGCATTAGAAACAATGAGTAAAGAGTTAGTGGTGAACAAGGCATTTTAATTTTAGAAAGGGAAAAGAATGGAAGAGAGATTTATAAAATACGTGTGTGCGCGTGCGTGGCTGCATGCCTATGGAAATGCTTTGGATACATAGGAGTACATACATACCAAAAGTTCAATTCAAGTCAAGTCAACTCAACTTGGGGAGGCTACATACATGATACATCCTTTTTCTGCCATTCAACACGGTATAATACTGAAGAACAAAAAAGCTCTCTCTATCTCTCTCTCTCTCTCTCTCTCTCTCTCTCTCTCTCTCTCTCTCTCTCTCTCTCTCTCTCTCTCTCTC
>JAOTQG010113781.1:0-11563 GCA_025631175.1 Iris virginica
TGAAAAGGTAGGAGAGAGATAGAAAGAAAATGATGTGACTTCAAATATCAAATATTAAAGAAATCAAATTCATGATCGAAGAATAGTTAAATTTAATTAATGCTAATTTTTTTATTTAATGATAATTATTAATTTTAAAGTTAATATTCTAAGAATTACTGGTTATTTTTTAATGTTATTTTTTTTTCATTTTAGAAAAAAATAGTTGTTTTTTTATTTATGAAAAATATATACAATTTGACACTTAATTTATTTTTTTATTGGATGAGAATCAAATTTAACAAATTTAATTAAGGTAACTTTTATTGTTAATGTTTAAATGTTGCTTTAATTTATCTTTTATAAATTACATTGATCTTTTATATTATTTACAAAAAGAAAAAAAGAAAAAAATTATGGTATTGGGAATTTTTCGAAATGAATAATATATTTAGGAATAGTAAGTGTTAGATACAATAATCTTTTTCGTTAAATTTTGATTAAAAAAAATTTAATAATTAAAAAATATTAATTTTACTTTTCAAAATACTCGCTCAATATTTATAACACGAGTCTGAGTGATAATTTTCCGTTTATAAGAATATCCCGGGGGAAGAGGGTTGTAGATTGGGGATTTCTAGAGGGTTCCAGGGTAAAGACAAAGAAAGAAATGAAAATGGAAATCCAACGGTTGATATTAAGCGGAAGGTTCAAGACTGAAATGGGACCGTTTATCCAAACACCAATACCAAAACAGGGGGGGGACTGGCAATATAAAACCTACCTAGCCAAGCAGGCCTACAATTGGAAATTAAAAAGCTACTGGACTAAACCTAAAAGATAGATAAACCCTCCCAATCCCAACCCCAATCCCAACCCTCATCACCCGTCCCACTTCCTTGTTCATCCTCCATTATCACTACCGAATTCATCTCACCGTAAGCTCTACGACTCCATTTAAAATTTTATCATTGTTGGTGTTTTTTTTTTTTTTAATAAATTTTATGGTTGATGGTTTTCTTTGTTACTAATTGGTTTCATTTTGGGTGTTGTAGTTTGTATGATTGTTTTTAAAGATTAAAGATATATGTGGGTATTTTTTTTTTCTCTACGTATCTCTCTCACTAAGAAACAGATTTTTTAAATGCTTTTTCTGTTTGAATTGGGTTTCACAAGTTGCAGTAGACTATGTTTAATTCATTGGTTTTTGTTGTCGAGCATTGAACTTGCCTTTGTTCATGATGTTGATATGCAGTCATTGAGTACATAAGTACCATTTCTAATCTCTTTTGGGTCTTATTTGCAAGTGATAGTTGATTGGGGGTTTTAGCTCATTCATGACATATGCGCACTCTCATCTTCTGCAATTAACATTATGCCTGTGGAACAATTCACATTCTTTGCTTGTGACTAGTAATGATACTATTACACACATTTTCTGCTAGTTGACTGTTCTAGTTTGGGAATTTGGAATTTGCCTAAAATTGTCGATTGTCTGCATATTTACATAGATTCTTACTTGGGTTGAGTCTTATATGTGCAATATGTTTAATGTTTCTACCAGAATTTTAGTAGTAGATGGCATCGACCTTTGCTGCTATGTCCTCAGCTGGATCCCTAGCTGCTCCCTGTAGCAGAGTGTCGGATAAGAACCTTGCAACTTCTTCAAACAAATTATCGTCGTTGGCGTCGTTCTCCTCGACTTTTGTTGGTAGGAGACAGAATGTTGCTCCCCGACGATCACGCTCCCTTCAAGTTACAGCTGCTGCAAAGGAGCTGTACTTCAACAAAGATGGTTCTGCCATCAAGAAACTGCAAGTGTGTTTCTCAAGTTTGCACAGCTAATTCATACTGTTATGGAGTATCTCTGTATACCATTTTTACTTTGCTTTTCTTGCTTTTTGTCACAGATTGGTGTAAACAAGCTTGCAGACCTTGTTGGCGTTACTCTTGGTCCGAAAGGAAGGAATGTTGTTCTCGAAAGCAAGTATGGTGCCCCTAAAATTGTGAACGATGGAGTCACTGTTGCCAAAGAGGTGCTCTATTTTCTCCATATTCCAGTCTGCTATATATTCTGTACAAAACTGGCTGAACCTTCATAAATATATGGTATACTTGCTTGTGGTCACGAACTTTCCGATAACTTGTTTTTCCTGAGATGTGCAAGGAATATTAGCTGTTAGCCAATTGTTCCTTGGATCATAAGTTGATGAATTATGTGCTCTTTGATTGTTCTACTATTCTTGTTTAGATCCATTCCATCATGCAGATGAACTTCTATTTCAAGTATACTTAATGTTTATTCACGTGGGGTAACTTTTTGTCATTTGTCATGTGTTCTAAAGGTTGAGTTGGAGGATCCTGTGGAGAACATCGGTGCAAAACTTGTGAGACAAGCTGCTGCCAAGACCAATGATTTGGCTGGAGATGGAACAACTACGTCAGTTGTTCTTGCGCAAGGTCTTATTGCTGAGGGTGTCAAGGTTTGCTGGAATTACTGGCAGCTTGCCGTTTAGGGTCCTGTACATCTTTACTGAACTACTAGTGCTATGTCGATTTCTTACTGATTGATGAAACTGGCTCAGGTAGTAGCAGCTGGTGCAAACCCTGTCCTTATCACTAGAGGCATCGAGAAGACCACAAAAGCTTTAGTGAACGAACTTAAATTGATGTCAAAAGAGGTGATTCATATGCTATCAAAATGTTGAATGAAAATAATGATTTTGAGAATTATGTCTTATAGACGTGGGTTTGGTGCGTCCTCTGTTCGACTGAGGTTCATGATCATTGTAGGTTGAAGACAGTGAACTAGCGGATGTTGCTGCGGTTAGTGCTGGCAACAACCTTGAGGTTGGAGCTATGATAGCAGAAGCTATGAGTAAAGTGGGTCGGAAGGGTGTTGTGACCCTGGAAGAGGGGAAAAGCGCTGAAAACAGTCTATATGTAGTTGAAGGAATGCAATTTGAACGTGGTTATATCTCACCTTACTTCGTCACTGATAGCGAGAAAATGACCGTTGAATTCGAGAACTGCAAGGTATGTGGTACTGATGCCCCTTAGCTTCTTTGTACGGTGCATGTATACTGGGAAGCATGGTAGTTATTTACTTGTTCCAAATGCATTTTTTTTTTTTGCAGTTGCTACTGGTTGATAAGAAAGTTACAAATGCCAGGGATCTCATTAATGTCTTGGAAGAGGCTATTCGAGGTGGTTTCCCCATTGTGGTAATTGCTGAAGATATTGAGCAAGAAGCACTAGCAACTCTTGTTGTAAACAAACTAAGAGGGTCTTTAAAGATTGCTGCTCTCAAAGCACCAGGATTCGGAGAAAGAAAGAGTCAATATCTCGATGACATTGCTATTTTAACTGGAGGTTATCTCTTGCTTGCATCACCTTATTCGTCTAGTGTAATTAATGTTGTTCCTTCATTCTATTTCGTTGTTTCTTACCGTCTTCGTTTCCTCTTGGTTTTGCATGTTTTGTAATGCTCTGTTTCCTCTTGGTTTTGCATGTTTTGTAATGCTCTTTCACGTTTGTTCTCTTCTAGAGTCTGTGTCTGTGTTATGCTGGGTTCTTAGTTTTGTCTGGTCCTACTTTCTTCTCCTGTTTTACTTATCCTCTTTGATTCACAGGAACTGTGATTAGAGAAGAGGTGGGGCTTACTCTTGACAAGGCTGACAAGGAAGTCTTGGGCCATGCTGCTAAGATTGTTCTTACCAAGGATTCTACTACAATCGTGGGGGATGGAAGCACCCAAGACGCAGTAAATAAGCGTGTTGCACAAATTAAAAACCTTATAGAGGTCAGAGTCTCTCCCCTCCCTTCCCATGCGTTAATTACTTGAGTTCATGAATACAGATGCAGACATCCCACAATCTCATGTTTTTTTGGGAGTTTCTCAACAATGGTCCTGTGGGTTTGTTCAAGCAGGTAGCGGAGCAAGATTATGAACGTGAGAAACTTAATGAACGAATTGCAAAGCTCTCAGGAGGTGTTGCTGTCATTCAGGTGAACTTATGATCAAGTTATTGTTCTTCAGCATTTGGTGACGATTCATAATATTTGTGTTATTTATGCTGTCTTTTAAATGAACTCCATACAGGTCGGTGCACAAACTGAGACAGAGTTGAAAGAAAAGAAGCTTAGAGTAGAAGATGCTCTTAATGCAACGAAGGTAATTTATTGATGGAAAACCGGGAAGCAAGGTAAATTATAACCATCCTTGTCAACTACGTAGACTAACCGAGCAACTTAATAATACTCCAGGCAGCTGTAGAGGAAGGCATTGTTGTTGGTGGTGGGTGCACCCTATTAAGGCTTGCATCAAAAGTGGATGCAATCAAAGACACCCTTGCTAATGATGAGGAGAAGGTGCATTATTTTTTGCCAAGTGTGCTTCTAAATATGAGTTCAAATCTCTTGTTGGAAAGGTTTTATGCCGACCTAATAGCTCTTTCTTATGTGTCTTTGAATTGCAGGTTGGAGCTGATATTGTTAAGAGAGCTTTGAGTTACCCTCTAAAGTTGATCGCCAAGAATGCTGGTGTTAATGGAAGTGTTGTCAGTGAGAAGGTATGGACATTGAAAGTTCTTTATGGTGTCATTGACAAATGAAGATTTGCATGGAGAAATCAACATAGAAATTTAAGTGGTGAAGCATGTGGCACAACTAAAGCATTGAGTGGGGATGCATACTATAGCTCTTTGCATTCCTTGGTACAGCAGCATGTGTTTTGGCAATAGGGGCCAACTATGACATTTTTGGTTCTGGTGATTATTTTGCATGTTTATACATTTAGTGTTTGTTTTAATGTGGCATACACTATACTTTAGCAAACGCCATTAGCAGCTTTCTGGCGGTTTGGTGATGCGGATAGACTCCCAATTTAACGATACAACAAAATGGATGAGATAATTTGTTTACACTAGATGCTGACATTTTACATTTGACAAGGTTAATACTTATTTCATTGCAGGTGTTGGCCACTGACAACTTCAAATATGGATATAATGCTGCCACCGGGAAATATGAAGATCTGATGGCAGCTGGAATCATTGATCCCACAAAGGTGAGTGACTGCAAAGGCTGATCATGGCCATTGGTATTTTCCTGCAGAGCTGCTCATGAATAAGAAAGTGCATCCCTGGAGTAATGTGGGCTCAGGCTCAAAGCTTTAGTATCACCCCTATCCCCCACACCAATCAGAAATTTAGAATAGGCATAAGACATACTTGAAATCAAATCACCATGCTTAGGATACCACCTGATCTCAGTTAGATTCCAAGCTTACTTTATTTGATTACTCGAGATATCATCCCCAAGGATTTGTATGCCACACTAGGAGTTGGCTTCATCCCAAGACACAATATTCTAAGTAAATCTATTGCGTAAAATTTATTGATCTTATCTGAAGGATACCAGCCTCGTAAAATTTTTCTTGTACAATCAACGTGGCAAGTTTGGGTGGTAGAGAAGGGAAAGGACACACAGTAATACTTGGGCAGTTAGCATATATTTGGACTTGAATGTAGCTTCCACATGTCAAATAAGAATAGTCATAGGAACTACGCTTCTTCAATTTCTTTAAGAAAAGATCTCTGTACATGTGAATTATGATGGGAGGTGAGGAAATGATTTATGATCTCTGGTTTTAGTTCTAGTTTGCCTTCCAACCAAGCTGGTGTTTCCATTGGGGTCTGTTGAATCTTGTGCCCGAAATTGGCTAAAATTATGTCCACTTATCCCAACCCGTACGGTTTTCCTTGTTGAGGATGATAGATGCATCATCTCCATTGCTTTATGAGCAATGGAGCTTTGTGCTTTGCAGAGCAATGTGCTTTGCAGAGCAATGTGCATAAATTACTAAGAAATAAGTCTAATAATATCCCACTTTTTTTTTCCGGGGGCACCATAATACTTTGCCCCCAACTAAAATGTGCTAGCCCCTTCCTTTTCCTATAGATACCTGGGTAGGTTTGAGTACTCACTGTTTTAGGTCCTTATCTTTTTGCCAGGTTGTGAGATGTTGTCTTGAGCATGCTTCGTCGGTGGCGAAAACCTTCTTGATGTCAGATTGTGTAGTGGTCGAGATCAAGGAGCCTGAACCCGTCCCTGCTGGGAACCCCATGGACAACTCAGGTAAGTTTCTAGTATTATTGTTGGTAGCGTATTGGGTGTTTGAGCATGTCAAGCTTGATTACTACATTTTGATACTTGAACCTTTTCTGTTTATCTTGTCAGGATATGGATACTAAGTAAACGAGATGGCTGTTTGACAAGTACAATGGTGAAGGGGTACTACTTTTGTTAATTACATAATTGTTGGTGCTGGCTGGGGATTAGTCTGCTAGGTTGAAGTTCTTGCTGGGGTTAGCCTGTCAGGACACGGCATGTATGAGATTTTTATTCAGTGTATGAGAACCAAATTTTACCGAGTGTAACAGAGTAGCCATCTTTCTTGGTTTGCATTGTCTTAGTGCCATTGATTTCTCAAACAGGTTTTGCTTCAGTAGCAGCACATTGTGTATGAGTGAGCTTTTTAGCTCTTGGCGTCTCCCAGGAAGATGTAAATAACCACCGTCCCTTAATTCTCATGTCACCATGGGAAGAGCCTCTCCAAGCCCCCTCTTAAGTTATCAGCAAAGCTTTGTGCCACTTTTGGGTACTTTCAAATGAGAGAGCTACTATATATGTTGCTCTTTCAATCACCCGTGTTGGAGCTTTGTAGCTTTTATTGATGGGAATATTGGAAAAATGCATGAACTATGGTAGCATGGTATAATAGGGCATCATAAAATTTACAAATCAATAGTAAAATTATTTGATGTTGGCGAGAGGTCCGAGGACAACTCAGACCTGATGTACGAGTCCAGTAACTTGATAGCTTGCGGATCAGCTCGAGGTAGCCTCGTTGATGAGTTATACCTGCAAGGTATCCAGTCTATTAAATTTTCTATAAGGGTGCGTTTGGGTGAATGATTTATTAATTTGATTTTTATGTTTTTGTAATGATTATGGTAAAAAGTAAGAGAAAGATGGAGAGAAAAATATATTATTTCCATCTCTCTCTTTCTGTCTTTCTCTCACACACGCACATGCACACACACGGTAGCTCTGGTCTGTTTGCAGCGAGTTTGATATTGTAAATTGGGCTCCAGTTCTTGGGCAACTGTGCACCTTAGAAGGACCGAGTAAAACAGCCCAACTCGAGTTTCGACAAGGCTCTGCTCTACAATAAATTAACTGGTTGGTGAATATGTTAGTGAAGTTCAGGGCAAATTGTAGAGTAGTTTTGTGCTGCTTCTTTATGTTAAGTTTTAAGATGATGATCATCACTACATATGGTGTGAGAATTTCTTATCGCGGTATCTAACACATTGAAAAAAAAGAAGAAGAGAAAAGTAGAAAGAAAAATGATATTGTTGATATGTCACGACTAATGTGGCATAAAAAGTTTCATAGTTGATTTTCTATTTGGTTCAATTTTTCTTGTTTTCTATTTTTAGTTGTTTCATTTTTTTTCTATGCCTATTTGTTTCCTATTTCTAAGAAGATAGGGTAGTTTTATTTTTCATTTTTTTTTCCTTTCTTTAAGTTTAAATTGTATTTTATTTTCTTTAAATAATTGTATTAGGATTTTAATTTTTAAGCAAATATATAGGCATATTATGTAATAGTTAATATTCGTATTTGAGATTTGAGTTTGATATATAATAAAGAGTTTTCTCTTATTCTTGTTCTAGTCAAAAACTTTCTTAGGATTCGGTTCTTTTTGAATCTTTGTTCTTGTGTTTTAATTTTCAACAATTATTTCCACAAGTGTTCTTAAACTAATTAAATTTGAGGGTATAAAAGCATTCATCTTTCGATTTTCTCAGTTCTTCGATCAATCATGATTATTGGATTGATTAGGTACTCATCTTTTGCCTTAACGGTGCTACGATTTCATAACTTTAAAGATATCTTTGATCCTCAATTGATCAAGGTTTTTCTCATTATTTGGTATTAGAGAGCCACCTTTAATTCGTTTACTTCCATATACCCCTTAAAAACCAAGAAATCATGTCTGCACCTACTCACGTTTTCAAAGAAGAAGGTACATTAGGTCTTAAGGAGTTTAAAGATTACATTACCTATGAGTTCAATATGATGAGTGGAAATAGGTAGTCTCAAGATCGAAGCTCGGGAGAGCATGGAGTCACTAATCATGTGGCCAAGGTCCAATCCAAAGCCATGAATAGCAAGGCGCAGAGCAATTAGAATCGAAAATTTTGGAGGAAATTGGGAGGAAGAGTTGGGAGAAAGAGAATATGGAAGAAAGCGGTGGGGGCGGCGATTACCAAGATCGAAATTTTGGAAGTATCAAGATGAAAATTCTGACATTCCTAGGGAAGACCGATTCCGAAGCATATCTAGAGAAGGAATGGAAAGTGGATCAAATCTTCAATCGCCACTACTCCAAAGAAAAGAAGGTCAAACTTGCCCAAGTTATATTAAACGATTATGCAGGTACTTGGTGGGATCAACCGGCTAAAATTCGAAGGAGATATAATGAGGCACTCATGGCCACATGGGAAGACATGCAGATGATCATGAGGAAAAGTATTTTTTTTTTCAGCCCATTACCATCGGAATTGAAACAAAGATTGTAAGGATTGAGACAAGGAATCAAGACGGTAGAAGAATACTACAAGGATATGTAGACCACCATGATACGATGCAACATTGATGAAGATAAGGAGTCCATGATGGCACGACTCATGAGTGGCTTGGATAGGGACATTGCCAACTTTGTGATCCTACATTATTACGTGGAGATTGAAGAGATGTTGCATATGGTCATCAAGATAGAGAAACAATTGAAATATAACTAGGTGAAAGCAAATCCTAAAGTCACTTCTTCTATTTCTCAATGGAACTCTAGTACTTCTTCTTGATCTCAAACCTTCTCCAAACCCGAAGATAAAGAAAGTAATAAAGTTAGTAAAATAGCTGAGACCAAGAACCCTAATGGTTCCAATTCGGTCCAAACCAAATCACGAGACATTATAAATGTTTCAATTGCTTTGGTATGGGTCACATTGCTTCTCAATGTCTAAACCAAAGGGTTCTATATTTGGGTGAGAGTAGATATTATGAATCCGCGGGGAAAGAAGATTTTAAAGACATACCACCTCTAAGTGATGATGAAGATTTATGTGAGGAAGAATCGAATATACATGCTATAGTAGTCATGAGGGATTTAAATGCACAAGTGAAAGAAGCTGGTGATGGCGCAGTTCAAAGAGAAAGCATCTTCCATGCTTGATGTCAAGTGAAAAATAGGTTATGCAATCTCATTATCGATAGTAGGAGTTGTGTGAATGTGGCAAGTACACTTATGGTGGAAAAATTGGATTTGAAGACAAAGAAGCATCCAAAGCCATCCAAGTTAGCAAATGTGGAGAAATTAAAGATGTCAAGAAAGTTATAGTTTCGTTCTCAATTGGGAAGTATGTTGATGAAGTCACATGTGATGTGGTGTCGATGCATGCAAGTCATATACTTTTGTACCGATAATGGTAATATGATAGGCGGGCAGTTCACGATGGCTTTACCAACTGGTACTTGTTCGAGAAAGATGGGAGGAAGCTTGTATGGACTCCTCTCACGCCGTCACAAATTCGCAAAAACCAAGAAAGGATCAAGAAAGGGATAAAAAAGCTACGACAAAAAGATAGTTCTGAATTAATAAGAAGAGTGCTATCGGTCCAAGAAGAAAGGAAAGTAGTTTCTAAACCAAGAAAAGAGAGGGGAGTGCCATCACCCCAGTTAGGTGGCGGCGACGGCGGCAGTTGGTGATGCTTCTATTGCAACTGTTGTTTGAGCAACTGGTTCTGTTGTTTTAACCGCTGTTCCAATGAAGCTGTGTGCTCCCTCAACTGCTCCACGGTCTCGTGGCATCGTCGTGTCTCCTCCAAAGCATCTGTCTAGGACGAATCACGATTCGTGAGCTGGAATGAGCTAGCAAGTCTAACGGGGGATAGAATCCTGAGTATCTGCCAACCCGGCTATTCAATTCCAACAATCAGATTCCCACGCGATCCGCCACCCAATCGAGAGCCTCGGGCAATGGTAGGCGATCATCGACGTGCGTCAGATCAGGGACAAAATGGGTGGCACGCTCCAAATTCTGCTTACACTGAGCCTACAATACCAAATTTATAATTAAATAACAATATCAAAATATAAATAAATTATAAATTATAAAAGGAATGTAAATAAACTTAAACTCACAAATGCAGCCTCGTCATATATGTGCGTACTAGGACTGAGCAAAAACATTATTAAACTGAATCAACCGACCCAAACCGATGAAACCCAATCGAAAAAAAAATGAAACCAATCTATTGGTTTGATTTTGATTTCTAATTCTAAAACAAAAGAAAATATTGGGTTGATTCCGTTTTAGCCTTGATATTACCCTTTTAAATCCAAATCATATCGAACCAAAGTTATACTAGTACTATATATATATATTTTTTTGTGCTTTATTAATTACTTATATATACTTATATTATCAATATATTTACATTTTTTAATAGTGAGTATTGTATTAAATGACTTTTCACTCTTTTCATTTTTATTTCATTTTTCTTCACTCAACTTTTATAATATAAAATTATGTTCACTGTAATTTTGTAAATTAAATCATGAAGTCTTTTGTGATTGAAAAAATCTCTACTTTATGTATTGTTTCATCACCTATCGAAATTTGAATAACATTCTCTCTTTTTAAAAATCGAAAATTCATTCTAAATTGAACCGAAAAAATACAAAATCGAAGAGTCATTTTTCATGCTATCGGGTTGATTTTGGTTTTAAAAAAAATGATAAAATCAAACTATTGATTTGATTGCGATTTTGATCATGCAAAATCGAACCAAACCGAACCACGACCACCCCTAGTGCGTACCATCCTCCTAGACTACGCAGTGAGAGTTTGCAATGTCTCGCCAAATCTAACGTTGCAAATGCCATATATATACGTCCTCCTGTCAAAATACATAATTAACACATTTACCCCCAAGTTTAAACTATTATACATATTAACCCCTTAAGTATCAAATATTTTACACATTAACCTCTAAAGTTTAAACTATTTAACACATTAACCACTGAAGTTTTAATTATTTTACACATTAACCCTTATAGTTTTACATTTTTTTCACACTAACACCCTATTCTTAAAAAAATTGGATAGCACCTCCCCTAAAACTGGGCATTACCATTTTTAAAAACATGTTAGAAGTTGAACATATACATTTACGTAAACTAAAAAGGCCACATTGGGCAACAATGAAGTAAAATGGTCACACTGGGCAACAATGTGAACAAACAGTCGCTATTTAATAATTGGTCACTATTTAATGTTAGTCGCTATATTTTCATGGTGATCATCGAAGAGACATCATGATACACCTATATATATGTAGGTAGGTGATCAAATGAGAACCACAAATAATTGAGAATCTACAAACCTTTAAAGCCCTTAGATCTAAGTATTTGAATGGTTAAGATTAAATTAAAGAAAAATAACAATCGT
>JAOTQG010113792.1:0-11562 GCA_025631175.1 Iris virginica
AAATCGTCCTTGGGTAGTGAAAGATTAGGGACTACTATGGGATTAACTAACGTTAGGGACTAAATCGTCTACTGGGTTAAAGGTCAGGGACCAAATGGGTAATTTTGCCCCAAAACTTCATAAATTACTAAATAAATTCAAAATGAGATCTGACCGATAGCGTCTCTAAATATATCTTTAAGACAATATCAATATAAATACCGACAAAACACTTATTCATGACCCAAAATCTACTTATTTGTTTAAATTTCAAGAGTACCAAAATGATTGTAGATCTTCAAATCGATTGTCTTAATGCATAATCCATTCAATCGATAGCTTATTTAACATTGCAAAAATGTGTAGGACTAATTGTTTCCATCTTATGAGTAAAAATGGTTTATTTTTCAATATAATCTTCCTCGAGACGGAGTATGATTTGATTCTTACGTTTTTTTTTTAAAAAACAGATCATATACAATCAACTAAATCATCATAAATTTGGTCCACATCTTCCGCAAAATCTTTACAGTGTAATGTGGAATCATCAAGCTGATGTTTGGATTATTTACAAAAGTTGCAAACAATAATAATCATGACCAAAGATTATGCAGAATTTGAATCATAATTATGAATAAAATTTAACATTTATTTTGAGACAAACCAAGTATTACCCATGTATTGGATCAGTAACTTATTATGTTTGAAATATGGGGACAGGATGCAATTTGTTAATACTCCAGGGGAGAACAATGAAACTTGGCTATTTAATTGCATTTGAACATTTCTTTAGCACCCCTTCTCTGTCTCTCTCCCTCTCTCTCCTCCAAAATGATAGCTGCACAAATCATCTTCCCAATCAATTGTCTTCCCCGGTGCAGTTCTTCGCCCGCTTCTCCTAATCCCATTTATCCAATTTAAAGGATCAAATTTCATTCACACCCATTTGTTTTTATTGTTAGCAGTGCCATCAAGATTTTCATCAGGTGGGTAACCTTTAGATTTAGATAATTTCATGTAGTACCACTTTGATTTCAAGTCAGTTCATTACTTCTTTATATTCCCTGTACGTGTTTTAACTATGATTAAATATCTACAATTCAAATGACAATTAATTGTTTCTCTTGTTGAACTGTTAAATGTTGAATTTTAAAGTTAGTTTTGTTTGACATGTCTGATAATTAAATGATAATCAATTGTTGCTTTGTTCTTGAACTGTTTTTATGTTAACCTGTGATAAGACTAATAATTCAAATTTGAAGTTAGTATTATCAGACATGTATGATGATTGGATTTTGCTAGCATTTGCTCAAAAGGGCACCATATAAGGACATATTTATAGCAAGCTTCGTTTAAAAAAATACCATTTCACAACTTACAATGCTATAAGTAGGTGTTTAACAGAGGGCAAATGTTAGATTTGCTTTGTATTTGATTATTTGATTTTTAGGTGAATGCAGTTTCCTTGCTGTAATGGATTGACAATTAGGTGGATTGATGTTTGAGACTAATTGGGTGGAAATGTTGTGGTTTGTAGCAGCAACTGTGGGGTTGTCTTATGAAGAATTCTGGACAAGGAGAGTTGGATGCTTATTTTCCCATTCGGGAAGAGTACAAAGCTGAAGTTCCAAAGGCCCGTTTTAAGCCCAGGGTGCGCATGCTCTCTTTTTGATTCGTTTGCTTTAAGCCATTTCCGATACTGTTCTTCTGATACATGCTGTGAACTAAATTGGTAATTTCACTAGTTTGTGATGTTATCTTTCGATTTGTCTAGTTCTTGAAATATCACGAGGCCATATTTGATTTTGTTCTAAAAGTTGATTGCCAGAGGAATAACAAAGCTAGCTGAAGATTTGAAATTTAAACTGTAAATTATTCAATGCTCTTTCCAAAGAAGATGACCGGCATGTGTTAGTTCATCTGGATTATTGTAATTAATCTAGAATATTACGGGTGAAAATGCTTATGTTTGCTTCACTTCTCAAATGCAATGCTTAATATGTGTTTTACAGGTAGGGAAAACCCTAAGTGCAAGAAGATGGAATGCTGCATTTTCTAAAGACGGACATTTGGATATAGCAGGTGTACTTAGGAGGATTCAGAGAGGGGTAAAATCTCTCCTTCCTTATTTTGACGTCATGCATGTGAGATTACACTGATTAGTGCTTACCATGCCTGCATATTTATTTCATATAGATTGCATGGTTGAATAATGAAGTTTGTATACGAGTCAAATATACATGAAGTCCTTCATCTGGATGTGCCTTATGATGGTTGGCTGTTCATGGCCTATATGTACTTATGCTGTTAGATTTGGGTTACTCCTTCTGCCTCATTTAAATTGGCATATTTCCTTTTTTGGATGTCTCCAAGTTTTCGACCACTATAAATATCAACGCACATAAATTGTTTTGTTCTCATTGTTCCCCTAACGTTGAAATGTATTTACAAGGTAAACAAGTGGTAACTAAAAGTCAAATTAATCTTTAATAAGATTATAAGTGGAAAGAATAGGAAAAGTGAATGCATTTATTGCTAAACCTTAATCCACAAGCTTTTATATTCTAGCCAATAGTGCCCGAGTGAGTACTTGATTAAGTGATGAATTTGTTCAAGAGTACTGAACTTTGTCCCGAAAAGGGTCCTGCTCAACTTTTGAATTTGTCCTGAAAAAGGAGTCGCATTGCCAAAGGTAAAGCTATAATTCCTTTTCCAATTTCTTTCTCTCCTGCCAAATATATATTTCCTTAACGTGTCATACAAAAAAGGTATAATCGTGGTGCAAGTTTGAAGGCCATATATAGAAGTAAAAGTATGGCTGATATGACTGCACTCTCTTTTTTATGGATACAGCTATTTTTTGGCGAATAACTACTACAGATGTTAAGTAATGAACTCATCTAATTCTCCGGAACTCCCGCACATTTGCAAACGCTGCTAGCACATGGATGGATGAAGTGAGGAGGATCACAAACCAGACATGGTTATAACCGTGCTCCAAAAGTTTTGGGGAAAATAAATGCAAGTGAGGAGCTTTGAACCAAAACATAGCATAACTAAATTCCGGCTCATGTAGACATAAAGGTGAAGCTATTAGAGAATGGCTCTAACACCGTAATTCACGATTTAAAAACAATACTACCTCTGTTTCAAAAAATAAGTTCTTAAAGGGTTTTGCACACTTATTAACAAATCAAGGTAAATTTTAATTTTAAGTACCTAAATTACCCCTAACCCTACATGAGATAACTTTTTCTCACTAATCTCCATAGCATAAAATAGGGGCTTATTTAATAAGGACAAAATTGGAACAAAATTGATAAATATGTCTTGAAACTTGTAAAAGACCTTATATTATGAGACAAAATACGAACTCTTCAAGGACTTATATTTCGGACTGGAGGTAGTATTCAAAATGCACGAGAAGAGAACTGCTAAACAGGCATCGAAACAAGAGGATGGGGGGGAACTCAATATCATGAATGCCAATTTCTTTTTCTCTTCTTCTGAAAATGTATTCTGTTGCTTGCCGTTTCAAGCTATTTTGATAGTACTGATTATTTACATCATTTTACCAAGTACCAAGGATTATAAAGTGTTCCTCTAGCTTTATCCTCACCATCAACAGCCTGCTCTCAAAGAAAATAATATGGGACGTGTCACGTGTACCTGTCATTTTGTATTATCGATGTGGATCCGAAAATTTGGTTACGTTACTTGATACTACATAAGTGTATGTGCGTAGAGATATAACTGATATGCTCATATTTGAAGCTTTTGCATTCCATAAACGAAAATCTTGTGACTGTTATTGAAAAGAGGGTACGTATAATGTGAGGCTCAATAGAATTATTCAATCTAGTGCTTCCACTATCTGGGGACAAAAACATTGTTTGATTTTTCTTTCCGAGAAACTTTTGGCTCTGGTTGTTTACTTTTAACACTTAAAAGTTACCTTCCCCCACTATTTTAAAATCCTCTAATTATGGTTAAATTTTGATGGAGAATTATCAATTTTTTTTGCTATCATGTAGCGATTTAACTGTTTAGTGTTTTCTATTTTCGGTTTGCTCTTTATTCTACTTTCTGCTCGTTTTCAGCTGCTAGCACATCAAAACTTTTCATATTTGTAAATACTTCCGCTTATAAGCCACATCTAAGTTTCATGTCTACCCGATGTGGCATGGGGTCTCACATATTTGTTCCATTCTTGCTAGGGAGTTCATCCATCAATCAAAGGTGAAGTTTGGGAATTTTTGCTCGGTTGTTATGATCCCAGTAGCTCTGCAGATGAACGAACTGAGATCAGGCAAAAGCGGAGGTACTTTACATATTTCAGCTTTATGATATACGATGTAGAAGACCATTGATTGATTGAAACTTGGTGTCAATAAGTTGAGCTGATGTACTTGTCTAGAATATATGAATCTAGTAATGTCAGACAAATGTTCTTTTCAGATTCTTTTTCCATTTTCACATTTGGAATTTCTCTTGTTGCGTTAGACGCTGTGATGATCGCAACTGCAGATCTGTCTGGACCTTTATGTTGCTGCCAATTAATAACTTGAAATATGAGACGGAGAAATGGTACTGGAGTCAGTGTCTATGTCCAAAATACATGTTCCAATAAAATAATTGACCAACTTGACCTGTGAGAAAGTTTTCTTGGCGAAGTACTTGCTTAGTTAACTATATCTTAGTTTCATTAGATTCCACTCCTATCCATATCAATATCACTGTTTTTTAGATGCTTGATGAGCTTTCCATGATCAACATGTTGTGACAGTGGCTCTTTGTTGCATTGGAACGACTCTTCAAACTTATATATATGTGGAAAAGGCATACATTCACATCTCTCAGCTTTTTGGTAGTCCTAGTCTTTTAAATCTACGATTTTAGTTCAAGAAGAGTTTTTTGCTGCCATATATCATCAGTCTTCAGATCTTCTGTGTCCTGAAAACTGCATCAATCCCTTGCAGGCTTTAGTTCCTTCTAGCTCCTGATTATATGCCTATTTATTAAGTTCTGTAGCACATGGTTACACAACCTTGAGCTGCAATCTATCCTGTTGAGGTTAACTGTCTGATTTCTTTTGTTCAGAAGAGATCATTAGATTCATTATAATAACCCGTCTAACAGAAGACACTGGGCATAAGAGAATAAAGTGGGGGAAAACATCTATAGTATAAAAGAGAACGGTTGATGTCACATCAATTACTCTATTTTACACATTTTCTCTTTAATTTTTTAATTTTTTGAGTTCTTTTCATACTTCACTCAATTCTTTTCATGTTTCCCTAATTTTTTAATAATACATTTATTTAAAAAAAAAAAAAAAAACCCCATGTACCCACGGGTATACCTAGTAATCAATATAACAGGACCAAGCAGTACAAGGCATTGCCTAGTTAAAATCCTAATGTACTCCATCAGTCTCGTTTGTATTTGGCCACATTTCCTCTTTTGGTCCTCTCCAAATGTTTTTGCCATTTTACAAAGTCAATCATAATTATAGGTAAGATCCTATTGAGTCTCCAACCAACATAGTAATTTACAATTCAAACAATCATTAATATACAAGTCAATTGAAGGGATATAAGAGGAAAACTAAAATATTTGGCATTGGAATTTGTTGCATTTAAGAAGATCCTTATTTGTGTTTTTATCTTGTGGCCAATATAATGAGACTGAGGGAGTAATTTAAAATTCAATTTGGAAAATCGGTGGTTTGTCAAAAGTTCTTTGCTCATTTGGCATCATGCCAATGCTTCCTCAAATTGCTTGCGGTTAATTCCGTTCATTGTTGTTGGTGCCATACCCACACGACAATACCAATATTTGATTCATTTGGTGGTGTCAAATCAATCAAAGAAGAGAAAAGTAGGAGAATGCTAAGTAGCCTGACAAAATGTTCACATAGCTGGGTACATTATCTTCCGAGTAGGAATTTATTTGTAAGGCATGGAAGGGAGCACCACTTCCATTTCTCCGTCAGCCTTAACTTGGCCATCTTATAGCAGTTTGAAAAAATAAATAAATTCAATGAATGCTTTTCCTCTTAAGAAATTGCCTGGAAGCTAAGCATTTTTACGTTGGTAACTGCACACTGTCGCGTAAATTATGCTTGTGACCAGGAATGTTACTTCCTTAAACTTAGGAGCCCTGGGTTATAATGACCGACAGTTAGTGCCCGAAGCTTATGATCTAGGAAGGAGCATTGCCTAGGTTTTCGCCAATTTAACTAGTAAGGTCCATATGTTAAAAGTTTTGAATGTGTATTACCTAGTTAGTTCATGAAGGCAAGGTTGTGTAGATAGATATACAATATGTGTATATTTCATTGAAGATGCTGATCCGGTACATCAATATGCTCTTAGGGAGCAGTATGCTGCCATGAAAGCTACTTGTCGAATGATGGTACCAGTTATTGGTAGCGGAAAGCTTATCACAACAGCAATTATTACTGACGATGGACAACCAATACTAGACGGTGTTGTTCAAGATCAAAGTGGACCCATTTCAAACAATGATGCTGAATCGGACAAGAGAGTGATTCAGTGGAAGCTTAGCTTGCATCAGATAGGTTTATCTTTGTTTATGTCAAAGTTTTTCCATGAGATACTTCTATGGTCATTATATACTTTGCTTCTTGCTTGAATCACAAATGTTTTTGTTTAAGATATAACTCCCAGTATCGGCTTATCTGCCATCTGGAGTGGAATCTTTTGCAAGCCAAATGCGATGTTCGTGGTTCATATTTCTGTTTTGATGTGGAGTCTGTGTTATGTGCATAAAAGATAGAGACATGCATACACATGATGCACATACACAAATCCAAACGCATAATTTTCTCAAAAATGCTGTTTCCATACGAAAATATGTATACTTAAAGAAGTTAGCCAGAACTTAAGCCATATCTTCCCCTTAACTTATTTAATGATAGAGATATGCATACACTTACGACTGCACTCATGCACCATCTGTCCCCCCCACCCCTCAAAGTACTGCATTAGAACTTACTTTCTTACAATCATTCACTTACCTTATTTACAAAGGACCAACTACCTTAAATTTTGGAGTAGTGCCAAGGTTCCAAATTATGACACGATCATTATGTGAAAGGGGGAAAAGAGAGCTAAGAAAGCGGCTGAGAAATACTGCTCCTTTCACTTTCGTTGTGTGTCTTAGACTCTCTTGTTTTTTCCTATTAAAACATTTGATGAAACTTGGATTGTAGGTTTGGACGTCATACGAACAGATCAAACTCTTGTCTTTTATGAGAGTGAAGCTAATCAGGCGAAACTCTGGGATGTTCTTGCTGTATATTCTTGGGTGGACAATGATATTGGTTATGTTCAAGGTGATCTACTTTAGATCTGACTCTTAGAACTGCTGAAGTGAAAACTGTCTTATCACATCAATGTGTTGTTATCCTTTCTTGAACAGGAATGAATGATATCTGCTCGCCAATGATTATTCTACTCGAAAATGAAGCAGATGCCTTTTGGTGTTTTGAACATGCAATGCGTAAAGTGGTACGCCTCCATATTTCTTAATAAAGGTGACACTATCATTAAAATAACTGATTCGTCTTGTTGCCCTATTCTCTTTTCATCAATCTGGAGGAATATGTTTCATTAGTTTCATATTATTGGCCTACAGTGTTTGACTCTGTTATTATTGTAGTGGAAGTAAGGTTGAATTACGCTATGATCAGATGTTCAAGTTCAGCTGATTTTTACCTCTTCATGCTTACTATTTAGAAATATAGAAGCCTTTCTGCTAAAGATTAAAAAAATATATGTGCTAGCGTACTGGATTGATATTTTAGTTCTAGAGAGAGGTGTTTCTATCCATGGTCATGACTCATATATGAGGCAGAACATCTTGTTGTCTGCGTTTAGCTGGGACAAAGGCTTTGTTCTGTGTGGTTAAGCAAGTTTGATTTTAATTTTCCGTGCTAAACATGGTCTGTATACGAAAATCTCTTCAATGCCTAAATTCATTCTGTTGTCTGTGATGATTTGAATGCCTATTACATTCTTACTTTGTAAGCTGGGAAATGTATTAGTTTTGTGAAGTTTGGTTTCAAATAATTTAGCCTCATATTTATTTTTCTCTCTGTTGATAGACATATACATATTCATATATTACTTGAACACAATTGATGCCTATGTCTTCATGTCATACCCCTGTTTTTGTTCAAAAAGAGGGAAAATTTCAGGTCCAATTCAACTTCTATAGGAGTGCAATCTCAACTGAGCACTCTCTCACAAGTTATGAGAGTTGTTGATCCAAAGCTTCATCAACATCTTGGTAAGAGTAATTGATAGCGTTCATTGTTTTCTTTGTTCTTGGTTGGTTGCTACGCATGATGTTTTTTCTTCACACTCGTTCCTCCACTAGTGAAGAAATTTTTGTTTATATGTGAATGATTTTAAGTAAAACTACTTTGCATTATAGGTTGGCTTATCAAGTAGAAAGAAAGGAAAGAACACTTAACTAGAATACTTTCACTTTAACAAATCTATACGCATACTACTTTTCAAAAAACTAACATGTGTTCTTTGTATTTGGTTCGCGAATATTATGACTTGAGCATGATAGACCTTTTTTCAACTCAAAAATTTCCAACACGTTATTTAAATCATCCATGAGTCCATTATAGATCATTTTAGGTTAAAGAATAGGTCTCACCGTTGCCACATCAGTGCATTTCCATTAATGCTTTATGTTTTCTGTATGCTAGCAGCTATATCGAGCGGAAAATGCTAATGATATGCTTATGCCTTTCGGTACAAAAATAGAAAGAGTGTACTTCGTAGGATGGACCAAGTTCTCATTTGTTCTTTTTGACAGAGGAACTAGATGGCGGGGAGTATTTGTTTGCCTTTCGCATGCTGATGGTGCTTTTCAGGCGAGAATTTTCTTTTGTTGATGCACTTTATCTGTGGGAGGTAAGAATGGGATGCAATTGTTTGTTCTTGTTTCTTTCAGCAAAAAGAGCTCCCCGACATTAATTTCTCGAGTGTTTTTAAGTAAACAGAGTCTCTCTAACTCAGTACTATTGATATGTAACGTCAGGTTATGTGGGCCATGGAATACAATCCACACCTGTTTGCAGCATATGAGGAATCAAGCGATTCAAGTGCGTCATCAAGTAAGAGTGATGCAGTCAAAACGAGCAGTAAGCAACTAAAGCAGTATGGCAAATTTGAGAGGAAAAATATGGAGACTGGAGCAACAGATGAAAAAAGTGTTCTTGCTGTTTTTCTGGTTGCGAGTGTCCTTGAAACCAAGAATAAGCGATTTCTTAAAGAGGCTAAGGGTCTCGATGATGTTGTTCAGGTCTCTCTCACTTATGCTCCATCTTTCTTATTATTATTATTTTTTTAAATTTTGTGTGTGTTTATGATTGTAAAAGTTTCTGCTTATTTGGGGGTTCCAGATCTTGGGTGACATAACAGGAAATCTGGATGCTAAGAAAGCATTGCATGAGGCACTTAAAATTCATAAGAAGTATCTGAAGGCAAGTATTCTTATTTTCTTTTCCTTGATGCATAACATTGTTTTGGTTGGTGAATGCACATATATGCATATGGTTTAGATCTCCATATGTCACACTTATATCTGGCCGGTGCTTGCAGGCGAAGAAATCATAGCTAACTTTCGGAAGTTATGGCAGCAGGTGTATTTGTCCCATGTTTTGATTCATTTGATTCATTTTTATTTGTGTTGCGCTATTCTTTACGGCATTAATATGTAATACACTTATACGAGTACCAAAGTTTTCCCTGTAAAGCAAGAATCAGTTTGTATAGACTTTCAGTATCAATGGAAGTGCTTATTACAAATTTTATCTTCCTCCAAATTTCTCCAGTTTATGCTCTACAAGGATGAAACTAGTTAAGACTTGTTTCAGTTGGGAGTGCTTATTATAATCCGTATGCTTATATGCTTAATTTTGCATGTAAGTTTTGCGTGCGTTGGCTAGGCTCAACCCATCAGAGGGTTGATAATTTATCAAAAGTAAATAGGAGTATTGATAATTTAATGATAGCGATTCTTCATTAGAATAAATATTGGAATGATAATAGCTATTACTTTTGATGCTAGAAATAGTAGACTTGGAGTAAAGGGCAGAGGACTTCTTGTTGTTGCTAGATACCTTATAATTAGGTGACTTTAACATGGCTGGAGTGAAGTTTGGCACTGGGGAAGTGGTTACTGGAGTGATGTCTAAGTCAGTTACAGTACAGAGAATTTCCAATGCATGGTCCTCAGGCAAGATTTCATCAATGTCCTCTGGAATGTCCAAGTGATCCAAGATGTGAGTGAAGCTAACAGTTTGATTTGATGGAGTGTGGCCATTAGAATTGAACTTTTGAGGATGTTTGATCAGTCTTCTCTTCTTAGTCTGCTTCTCCTCCCGAGTTACAGACTCCTCCTGATTTACGTCAACCGTTCCAACTTTTCTGCTGGCCCTATCTTCCAGACCTTCCACGGTATTGTCAAATAGAGGGTCTTCAGCAACAGTGAACTCTTCTTCTTGAATTATTGGTTTCGTTCTTCTGCGCATGAGCCTTCCTTTTGGTGCAACCTATAAATCCGATTCTTAGCTTCATTTTCCTCCTCCTCAATTGAGTCATCAATTTCAAAGGGTACAGGTTCTGTAATCACGATCCTCGCTAGTCTCTTAGAAGACATTGAAGAGGGATTCTGTATGGAGGAGGGCTTGGATTTAGTGGTAGTTTTTGAGGGTTTCTGGATTGCAGGGTCACTGGCAGTAGCAGGCTGTGGTAAGGTAGACAGACCTTGGTATAGAGAATTAAGTTTGGATGCTTCTATGATGGTTGGTTCTGGTTGTGAAGTCTTTTGTTTCTGTTGTGAGCAATGGGTTTATCCTCAGGTGTCATTAACAGTTTGTAAATTATCCTCACATATTTCAAAATTTTTCACTGTAGGATTTTCTGTCCACTCTGTGATAGCATTCTTAATCAATTCCCACAAAGTTAGGCACCAGCTGTGATTTTTTACCATCAATGATCATGAATGTCAACACCAACTGATCATCAGTGAGTCTGTCCTTGCTGTTACCAGCCTTGCACAAGATCACTAAGAACATGGATGGTAAGATGGAAATCTTTCCTCAGATCATTTGAGTGAACTGTAGACTTCTGACCTCTCCAATGTCTACACTTGATTTTTTTCTTCTTTTTTTGGGCATAATCTTTCCAATGGAGAAGGCAACGTTGCAAATCGTACATTTGGGCTCGAATAGAACATGACAGTTTAAGCTAAAATATTAAAATAGCATACATAATGTGTGTAGAAAAAGAGAGTAAGAAACGAAGATAGAGAAAAACAATCATACTCCTTCCGGTTTCAGTTAAGTCTGTCAATACGGGTTAAATGAGTTGACTTTTAATAATTAGCCGGTTATAATGAGTTCAACCTATTATAACCCATTTAATTAATCAATCAACTCAATTATATAATAAATGAGTTAAGTTAAACTCGAATTAACATATTAAATACTCATTCGCACAAAAAAAATATATTTTTGACATTCTAATATACAAA
>JAOTQG010113814.1:0-11558 GCA_025631175.1 Iris virginica
TAAATTATATTTTTGTTATTTTATTTTGAGACCAATTTTTATTTTTTTTTCTTTATAGTTTTTTCTTGGTTAATATTTATAATTTTTATATTTAATACAATAATCGTCAAATATTATTGCGCCGTGTCCGAGCGCCGTGTCCTCGAACACGGGTATTTACTAGTTTATAATATAAATTAGTTTTGAAAATGAATAGTAATGAATAGTGCCCATTTATCTAACGGTTGGAGAGAAGGGGGACAATTCTTGAGATTAGGAAAATCTCTCAAACATTCATCTGTCAAATAGAGTAGTAGTACTTCCGGACAAGTCGGAGAACATGGGAGAGAGAGAGAGAGAGAGAGAGAGAGAGAGAGAGAGACTTTACTTCTGCTGCTATATTCAGTTTGAGGATATGATATTGCTAATTTCCTCGAAATTGGTATTTTGTGTTATAAAAGGATAATATTACAACAAGAAAGTAAAAGAATAATTACACAGTTTAAAATTTATTATTTTTTTAAAAAATATATTTAAAATTTTAATTATTATATTTAACAGTAAAGTGTTAATATTCATAATGTTAATAGTTGAAAAAAAAATAAGCCACGTGCCTTTGTGGCACGAGCTTATACTAGTATACGATAAAATTAAAATGTGGATGCTCCAATATATTGCACCACACCCGCACACCCGCGAGGCTCCACATCCAAATCGGTTGATTACGGTAATAGTAGGGGTGGAAATTGGAGTAGAAAATTTTGATTTTCATTGAATATGATACGAAAATTTCTAATTTTGAAAAAAAAAAAAAGGTCCGCTTTTCAAAATTTTGATTTTTAATATTTTCAATTTTTTTTGGATTGAAACTGAAATCATGTCTGAAAATTTCAGATATTCTGAAATTCGATTTGAAAAAATATTTTCAACAGTTAAATTTCAAAATTCCAATTCAATTTTTGATTTATCAAATATACAACACTTGTTTGAATATAAAATGTAGAATATATAGAGAGAATTGAATCCTTGACTCACACACTTAAACCAAGATACTTATCATTAAATTAAGAGTTTATTTTGAACATAATTGAAATATGTTTTAATATACTAAAGATAATAGATAATATTTATTAATTTTTAAGCAACAAAATATAATATATAGTATTGACGAAATAATAAGATTACTGACAAAAATTGTATAGTATACTAATATATAAACACTTTGAATAAATTTTATTGATAAATGATCACTAAATATAAATAATTTTTAGTAATTTAAGACTATTTTTTATTTTTTACTTTGTCTAGTTTGATCTTTGATGGATATGATACATACTTGTTGAAAATTTGAAATATTAATTAGTTGCACTAATTTAACTGTTGATTTATTGAAATTTTGAAACATTAATTATTTGCACTAATTTAACTGTTAATTTGGGTGAGATGTCTTTATTTGTTGGTTTATCTTGTTTATTTTTAATGTAATTATTTAATAAATACTTTTTTGAAATTTTTTATGATTAAAAAATTGAAAATTTTCCTGATACCATTTTTTTTTCAAAAAATACCAAAAAAATTGGATATTTGGATATTCTGAAATTCTAAAAAAATAAAACATGCTTCCAAAATTAGAATATATTGTAAAATTCTGAAATTTTTTAGATGAAAATTAAAATAAACCTTTTTATTTCAAAATATTTTAAAAATCTTTGGGAACACCATATGCGATTTTCAGTCCTACACACTGGCATGAACTGAAGCACACTGACACAGCAATGGCGGATGAGAAACATTCATTCACCTTCAAATCCAGATCCCCACAAGTTCCGTGAAATTGCCCCAACCCCACAAGTTACCACCAATTCCAACTCACCCCAACTCGTTACCCTCTCTGGGGAGACATGCATCCCCTCGATCCCACCAACGACACTAATTTCCTCCGCCTCTTCCGCCCTCATCATCAACTTCCATGGCGGCGGCGGGTCTGTTCTCTTCGGCGCCACCTCCTCCACATCATTCCATCATTCTTGCTCTACCGTAGCTCTGCTCATTGCCCGGTGCTACTGCTAATTCTCTCCGCTGAGTATCGGGCTGCCGCCAACTTATTATTTGGTGACCGTTCTGACTGTTCCTTTTGACATTTGGAGCTAATTGATGGATTCATGGCCATTGTTTGAATTTGGGTATCTGTTTTTTTTTTTCAATCTTCTTTTTTCAATACTGTATTCTTTTGTGATTCAGGAGGTCCATTCCTATGTTCATTTTCATGCCTCTGCAGTTCTCATTGATTCCAAGGTAGGTGGTACTAGTTGAACTTACATACAAGAAGTGTAAAACCCAGGGCATACCTAGGTCATCTTGTTTGGGGGTGGGGCGAATAATTACGGGGGCTCCCCTCCCCTCCCCGACTTTTTTTGGAGTATTATTAGACTTATTTTTTAGTAATTTATACATTTTAAGTGATTAAGGATAAATAAAGTAAAATTTGTTGGAGTAACGCAATTATTTAATTTTTTGGGGGTATTATTGGATTTAATTGAAATATTCAATTTGCAAAGATATGGGGTGGGGGTGGGGGGGGGGGCGCGATTTTTTTTGGAGGGCGGAATATAAAATTAGTAAAATTTTTCTTCTAGTCCCTACATTTTCTTGGGGTAGGGGGTCGGTCAGCCCCGATCTACACTTAGGTCCTCCCCCGATAACACCCCACATTCCCACATCGGAGAGATGAGAATTTCACATGGTTCATATAGCCCCTTAGTAGCACCAATATGGACTTTTGGGTGGCCCTATAGTGGGCTAGTGGACCCTTGGTGCTTAGGTGGGCTAGTGGACAGGTAGTAGATTGGGTTTTCGGATTCGGGTTGTTACAGATGTTATCAGAGCATCGTGGTTCGGTTAGGACTCCGGTCGTTACAAGAAGAGTCACTCATTTTATTTATTAATTTTCTTTTGGTGAAACTATTTGTACAATGACCAAAGTGTGCCCCTTGCAAGTCATTTGCTCCTAAGATCTTATGGATAGTGTGCTGAAGGAGGGAAGGCAAAATTCAATATTAGAAAGGATGGAGGGATGTGATTTGATTTTGCTAATGGATCCCATGATGGAAAAATTATCTCATTATCACCCTTTTTAGTTCGACTTGCCTTTTCACTATCGAATTCCTATATCTTGACTTGCGGATCTTCATTTAGTTACTAGCTATTTAATTTTTCAAGATTATTGTCTTACTATCATATTTGTTGTTGAATCTTTCAGTTCTATGTCCAAATCTCCAAATAATCATTAATATGTTCCTCTGGCTACATGTACTAACTTACATTTATTTTGAACTTTTAGGATTCATAAGCATTGATTGTGGACTACCTGATTCCTCCTCTGGCTACCTAGATCCAGAAACTAGTAAATATTATGTTCCAGATGCAGGATTCGTAGACACGGGAGAAAATGTGAATTTGACATCCGACTTTGTGAACTCCTCTCCCAATCTCATATGGAAAAATCTTCAAAATGTTCGAAGCTTTCCTAATGGAACTAGGAACTGTTACACCCTGAAGCCTGAAGACGGAAAGAATAATAACTACTTGATCCGAGCGAATTTCTTATATGGGAATTATGATAACAAAAGTACATTGCCAACATTCCTCCTCTATCTGGGGACTAATCTGTGGGACTCTTTGAGTGTCACAAATGAAAATGTTCTATTGGTTAAAGAGATTATCCATTTTTCACTCATGGATTATATAGATGTTTGCCTTGTTAATATTAACACTGGGGTTCCTTTCATTTCATCGCTGGAGCTTCGGCCTTTAAACAATTCCATTTATAGGACTGATGACTCATCCAAATCACTTGTTAAGCTGGGTCGCAACTTTTTTGGGCAATACACGATTGGAACGCCAGTCAGGTCGGTGAACTCTGACTTCTATTAACTGTGTAGTGATCCATTATTAGGTGCACTTGGCTTGCCAAGATTTGAGCCGTGGGTGTTGAATTTAAGAAAACCATCTGGAGGAGGACATCATTCTGCGACAAGATTTAGATTTTTCCTTTTGAAATTTTTTGATTTAAAAATACCCATGAGGATCGGATGACCACTCAGATATATATTTACTTGAGATGCCTCCTTATTTTCCGATGCTTAACACTAAGAAGTTCACGGTTATTATAAAACATTATACATCCCCGAGTAATTCCATTAGCAGACTCTGTTTTCACACTGGGCTAACTGTTTCTTTCAATTGGCTTGCTGTAGTTTCATAACTTCAATGTTCAATTTATTCACTTATTCCATGTCTGACACTTCGCCCCTTTGATTTTCCTGATTTGTGTATAATATTGATATATAGAAGAAAACTGCTCACAACTTGTTTGATTTATGTTTAAAATCGAAAGAACTAGGATGCTGAATTTTAAATATATGCTAGCGAATATTTGGGAGATGTAACATTATCGACTAAGAAATCCATATATATAGATTTTTGTTAAATAAGATGCATGTTTTAGTTTTTACAGTCCATTAATGGCTGTTTGTTTATTTTTGATATGCAAACAAACAGCTGAAAATGTAAAGGATACCCTTTTTCAAGAATTTAACCAAGCAACCCAGTGAAGAAGGTTTTCAATGTCCTATATATATATATATATATATATATTTATTTATTTTTTATTTTTTATTTATTTTTTAAAAATAATTCAGTACTGTTTTCCAATAATAATTTCAGCATAGTCTTAGTTTTGACCTACGACCTATCTTATAAACCTGCTAAACTCTCTGAAAGCAAAACAAGACAGCTTTGTTGAATTTGACTTAAATGATTTCTTTAATTAGCTGACAGCCCGATTCATATGTACTGTATGTGCATCTTATGACAGGTTCGAAGATGACATCCATGATCGTACGTGGGATCCTCAAAGTACTTCAGGTTTCACCCTAACAAGAGCTAATGCAATCATAGAAAGCACCAGTGACTATAGACCACCGAGCTCGGTCATGCGAACTGCGATTTCAAGCAGTAGTACTGGAAGCTGGTTATATTATTCATGGACACCACCTGAAATTTATCCCGAGTACTATTTGTGCTTGCACTTTGCTGAGGTTCTTGTTAGCGATAATAGCGCCTTAAGGCAATTTGACATTTATCTGTATGGCACAAAATGGTATCCAGAAACTATTGCACTCAAACTTCTTTCTTCAACAACAATATGTAGCAATTCATTGTCAAATGTTTCAAGTATAGATTTCTCGTTTAGCCCCACCAATATTTCTGGACGTCCTCCTATGTTGAATGCCATTGAGATTTACAAATTCAAAGATTTCTCCCAATTGCCTACTGAACTAGACGACGGTATGTCTTCAGTTTTCATGCTTCTGAATTGTAATATAAATTTCTTTTTTTCCGTAAGAATATTTTCTTCGTAAAATGATCAATGTCCATTTGTTTTAAAATTTCACATTGCATTTTTTTTTCAAATGAGGATTGTTAGTGGTTCCCTACCTACCCCCAAACATGACTCGAACCCGTAACCTACAGGTGAGGCGTCTCACATTGTATGATCTGCAATTAGTGAACATTTATTTGAGATCGAAGAACTATGTAACATTACAGTACTTGTACTAAATACTCACATATACTAGCATATTCACTCGCAGAATGATGCTTGATTGTTGAGGTTATAGTTCACTCCCCTTCTCATCAAGTGAATTTCAACAATAAATAATGGGTCTAGAGAGAGAAAGAGAGTACTGCTTTTTCTTTGTATTCTTTTTGGCCTTGGAATGATTGAAGCTGGCATCTTTATTTTGGTTTGATTTTTGTTACTTGTGTATGTAGTTGATGGCATTGTCAGTGTCAAAGAGTTCTACGGCGTGAAGAAAAATTGGCAAGGAGATCCATGTATGCCGGACGAATACAAATGGGATGGTTTGAGCTGCAACAACGCCAGAATAACTACTCTGTGAGATTGTGCATATATAGATTGACATCTGCAAAACTAATGCATTAACATCATATAAACTTAAGATTTTCTGATTGTTGCATTTACCAAACTTCATCTTCTTTCTGCCAGCATTTCTCTAACTGCATGATCCCAAAGTCGCAGGTGACTAGGATCCTAAAGCGAAAAACTCTTGCTTCACTAAATCGGACCCATTTCTCTAGTTAGAAGAATAATATTCAAATGACGATAATCTGTAGTCCGATTTTTCAAGAAATGTTATCCAAATTTTGTAAAAGGTGCAGGGGTGAGAATCCTAAAGTGAAAAATTCTTGCAAAATGGACTCTCTAACAACTTGCATTGTGAGACGAGTACTTGAGCATCGGATTCCTCTATTCAGGACGATAGATTCCATGACAATAATATGTAATTTAATGTTTGTAGAATGTTGCCTAACTAAGCGAAACTGTTATTTGATTTGAATTGACATATTTGTCTCGTGTCCAGGAATTTGGCATCAAGCGGATTAGCTGGAATGATAGCTCCTGCTATAGCTAATCTCAGTTCGTTACAGTTTCTGTAAGAATAATTAAGTACATATTAAGCAATGCCATTTTTCTAACTATTTATGCTTTTGCATCATTAATAAGTTTAACTTAAAGTACCTGATTCAGCACATTTGTAGCAACATTAATAAATGTGGCAATTATTCAAAAACATTTGAATATAGAGTAATGCATTTAATATATCTGTTGCGTTAGTAGAGTCCTTTTCAAAAATTAAGGGTTAACATGTGTGTATATATTAGATTAGTACACGGTATGCGTTTGTTCGGTGTTAGGTGACAAAATGTACATCAACAAAAATACTATTTAAGGTGGAAATTTTACTGATTGAATCTCGCGTCAGAACTCGAGTAGTTTTGTTGAAGAATGAAGCCTGTTTGCTGTGCCCAGATAAAAAAGAAACGTTTGAAAACTGCAAAAGTAGGCATGGGCTTTCCCTGTTGCACATGGGTATGTCATGTTGGGCATGGCCGTGTGGCAGGATCTCTGCAACTAATATCAAACTTCAGGATTGCACACAGGCATGTCAAGGAAACGACATGGCCGGGCACAATTCGCACCGCAGCACCCGTAAGTGGCGCCTTAGTGCATTTAGGCGAGAATTTTTAGCTTTAATTTTCAGCCCTAATTTGACCCTAGGGTCATGGAGAAGTATGACTCTATTGTTACCTAGTTTATGTGAGAACAATTTTTAGAAAAACTAGTTTATTCTTTCTAGGGTTTTAGATTATTGTCGTGAGAGTTTTTGTGAGGCGGACACTGCTATTGCTCTTTTTATAGAAAGGAACAACGAATACACCAAAGCTCCCAAGAACAAATCAGAGTGCGGGATCCGATCATCAGTAAGAACTTAGTCAAATTTGAACAAAACTCGATAAACCTCTCGTTACTCTTTCATATTTTATCGCTTATTCCGCGCTTTGTTACATTGATTTCGTAACAAGTTTGACTAGCATTTCTAACTTAGCACTAGGGCTGTACTCCAAAGAAGCTTAGAGTAATTATCAAATTCAGAAAAACAACTTGTCAAGGTATACTGTAATAAATAAATAGTTTCACACACTGAACTTCCAATTTTATTTGTATTCTTTCTTGTCAGGGATTTATCTTACAATAGCTTAAACGGAACAATCCCAGAATTTTTAGGAAACTTGCGATACTTGAAAGTCCTGTAAGTCATCAGATCCTGATACAGATGGAAAGAACTCTCTTTTCGGAATTTCACATGGTTTCATCAATTAGTATATTCTCACTCCTTATTTCACTGCAGCAATTTAACAGGAAATAAGCTCACTGGCTTTATTCCTCAAAATCTCATTGATAAAAACAGTGCGGGATTCTTATCTTTGAGGTTTGCCGACAAATACAATCCAACCGAAAATCTTGATAGTGCAATATTGTTTGGCCGGTATAAGTTATCTGAATTTTAATGTATTTATGTATCAAGTGTCAATGGGAATGCATTAGAGTGTACAGAGCTATGCAATGTGGGAAAGGGAAAAAATAGGATGGTTATTGTTCTAGTTACTGCAGCTGCTTTTGGCGCGCTTCTGATTCTTTTATTGGGCCTATTTTTCTATCTCAAGTTCAAGAGGAAAGGACATCGAGGTAGCTCCTTCAATAGATATATCTTTATTTAAGCTTTTGGTTTAATAAGTTCCCTAGTGCCAAAATAGATTCTCTGCATATCTAAAGCAATTTTAGTAGTGATGAAATATGCCCCAAGCTTTATTTTCATAGTAATGGATTCAGATCAATCCATTCAAGAAGGATGGGTAAACTCTGGAAGTCAAAGGTTCGACAATTCTCAAACCTACAGCGGACGAAAGTTCACCAATACTGAAATTATCAACATCACTTCCAACTTTAACAAAATACTTGGGAAAGGAGGATGTGGGACAGTATATCAGGGATACTTGGAGGAGGGTACACCAGTTGCCATCAAAATGATCTCAAGATCATCAAGTCTAGAAAATCAATTCCACACTGAGGTATGTTAATTTAAGCAGCAAAAATCTACTATCACTTTCACAAATTCATGCATGGGGTTTATGTAATTATGAGTATGTGCTCGTTATAGTTCTCATTTCATCTATTGCACGTCTTTCTGATCGTAGGTAAAACTATTGATGAGAATTCATCATAGGAACTTGACTTCTCTGGTTGGTTTTTGTGATGAGGTTGTGACCATGGCCCTAGTATATGAGTACATGGACAATGGAAATTTGCAAGAACATCTATCAGGTATCAGATATAGTGTACTCCCATTCATCTTATAAGTTACTATGTCATGTGCAAGTTATTTTTGTAAGCTTGCATAATCAGGCAAGATTGCAAGAACATATAAATGTTCACTTTTTCATTTTTTGTCTTAAGATGCAGTCCCAAATTTTATCTCTTTTTTTCGCTCTTTTTTTTTAGTGGTCAAATGATCTTTGAATAGAGATAGATGGATAGAAGAACTCAAGATTGGCTATTATGGACAGAAAAATAAAAAGAAACAAAAATGGTATTTTTCCTTTCCAGCCAAAATCCATTGGTTAGTATCGGAAAGCTTCCACAAATTGAATCTTTCTATTGGCTGATACTTGATTTTGTAATTAGCAACTGTATAATGTTAATGTATTCCTTTTGTTTGATAAAGAGGCCCTCTCCAATACATTTTTCCTCAATTTTTCTGAACGTATCTTTGGATGATTGCAATTTGGCTGCTATGCTTATGTGGCAAACATCCATTGGGCATTGGAAAACATTGTGGGAACGTGTATTGGAGAGGCCTCAGGAGTCAAATTGAATAAAGAGAGAGATTAAATTTACTTACACATGTGTGGTTAATTGTCGTAAAGTTTAGTACTCTCTCTTTGGATTGATTTTACTTACTCATCTAACAACACTCCACCTGTGTAGCGCTTAGAGCCTTACCCTTATATAGCCGGTCCCAAGCTCAGATAAAGGAGGAGGGTTATGTTAGGTAGCGTGGCAGCCGGTGTAAAACTTTGTCAGCTTTCTTGGACGTCACCCGTTTTATGTGACCTATCACACCTACATTGGGGTGTTGCAGTAGAGCTAGGGGCATCATATCTCCAACCGGGTGTGATTGATATTCAGCAAGGGTGTTCGATGCATTTGCCTCGTCGTGCATCAAATAGGCTAGTGGCACCATGCCATCATCCAGGTGTAGTCAAATATGAGCAAGGGCGGAGTAGAAAATTTACGACTATCCTTAGACTAGCAACTTGGAACATAGGAACCATACGTGTAAAAAGGGATGAAGTTAGTATATACTATAATTAGAAGAAAGATTAATATAGTGCACCTAGTGCCTACGACAAACAAATATGGGTAGAGTAGAAAGCTAGAGAACTAAAAAATGTTGGATTTAGATTATATTATATTGGAAAAGATAGAAAGAGAGATGGAGTTAGCTTAGTAGTAAATAAGGATCATAAGGAAGATGAGATGTCGTAACAGTTATTGTAAAAGGAGATAGAATCATACTTTTAAACTAGATATTAGGAGAAAAATAATTATATAGTTATTCTCTAAGTGCCGCAAGTGCTACTAGACCAATTTATTAAGGATCAATTTCGGGAGGACTTTGATGAATTAGTCCAAAGGGATGCCTGAAAGCGAAAAACTCTATAAGTTTGGGAGATTTTAATGGTCATGGTGTAGGGTATGAGGAAGTGCCCCGAGAATATGATTTTGGTGGTAGAAATAATGGAGTAGCTTTGTTAGATTTTTCTGTTACTTACGACCTACTGATAGCGATCACTTGTTTTAAGAAGAGGGAAGAACATTTAGCAACTTTAAAAAGTGGATTAAATAAGGGTCTAACGGACTATTTTTTAACTAGGAAACTTGATAGGGTAACTTGTAAAAACTATAAGGTGTCAAAAGAGGTATTAGGGGAGTCCAAAGACAAGATATATATAGATAAAAAAACGTGGTGGGGCTGTGAAGTCCAAAAAGTAGCCCGACTATAAAAAAAAGAAGCTTATAAAACTTGGCAAAACTCTAAAAACTTAAACGATTTAGAACGATACAAAGTTGCTAATAAAGAAGTAAAGAAAGTCATGAGAGAGACTAAGGGTATAACATTTGATGACTTTAATAATATATTAGATGCAAAAGAGGTGGAAAAGGTTATATACAAACATGCAAAATCAAGGGATTGAAAACCAGAGATTTCAACGAGGGTAAATGCATTAAGAGCGAAGACTAGTGCGTCTTAGTCAAGGATCAAGAAATAAAAGATTGATAAACTAATGAATAAGCGACATGTAGAAAATATTGTGAACAACGATAGTAGCACCAATAGAAAAATTAGAGATATTACTTTCTTTCGTAGAATTAATGAATATGAGGTGAATTTTGCCTTAAGAAAGATGAAAATCGAAAAAGCCTTAGGATCGGATGGAATACCTTTTGAGGTATGAAAATGCCTAGGTGACGTAGGGGTGTCTTGGCTAGTTAAGTTAATTAGTAAAATTATGATGAAAAAAAAAATACCAGATGAGTGGAGAAGGAGCATTACAATACATATATACAAACATTAAGTTTACGTTTAAAGTTGCATGAATTATAGAGGCATTAAAACTAATGAGTCACTCAATAAAGCTTTTAGAGAGAATAGTTGAAAGTAGACTAAGGCGGAGACGATGGTTTCGGAGAATCAATTTAGTTTTATGTCGGGTAGATCAACGTTGGAGGCTATCCACCTATTAAGGAGATTGATGGAACACTACAGCGAAGGAAAAAATATCTACACATGGTCTTTATTGACTTAGAGAAGGCATATGATAGAGTCTTTAAGCACGTAATTTGATCGATCCTAAAAGAAAAGGGGGTTGAACTGAGATATATTGAGGTTACTTAGGGTCAGATCAGGAATGCGATATATGATGATATTGCACTGTTTACTATTTGAATATGAGATGATATGAGTTATATGAGTTTATGAAATAAAAGACTAAATTGCCCTCATGATGTGAAATATTTGAATGTGATGTGAGGAAAGAGAATGTGATGTGAAAGATTTGAATGTGAGGAGAGAGGAGAGAGAATATGATGT
>JAOTQG010113825.1:0-11558 GCA_025631175.1 Iris virginica
CGATATCGGATCGATTTCGAACTCGAGTTCGAGCCGGCTCGGATCGAACTCGAAATTTTTCGAATTCGAATCGAGCTCAATTTGAGTCGGCTCGTTAGCTCGCGAGTTGGCTCGACTCAATTGACACCCCTACTCCCAGACTGTTGAAAACCATGGAAGTCCAGCATCAGCGAGCTGTCAATATCATCACCTCCATTTTGTGTGTTTCCACAAACCCCATCTCCTTGATTGAAATCGGCCTCAACCATATGCAAATATGGGGAACTTACATCTTCATGTGCACGCAGCTGATCCATCAAGAGTTCCCCATCAGATCCCAACTCGCTCTCCCAAAACGAATCATCATCTGAATCCACATCTTCCCATTGCCCATGAAGGTTATCCACCGGTCTTCCTTCTGAAATACCATCACCACCTATGTCTCCCGAACCTAGATTTTCTGTAAAACTGGATCCACATGTACCGTTATTTCCCTCCAAGAACTTTGGTGACTCGGACGGAGTAATGACATCAGCTGCAGGGGTTAAAACTTCATACGCCTTTGAAGCCACAGGCTGCGTCATCTGAGTGCACTCAGTTTCAAAACCTTCATACAGACCATTACCTTTTTGCTCAACTGTTGCTATGGGAACCGGGTTCGGAATCGAATGCGTTAGCTTCCATGATTGATTAGTGACTGGTCTCCACACAACAACCCCCTTCTGACTATTTGCAGACAATCTCCGAGGTCTGTAAACCCTCGCTAACCTCCCGTCAACCCTGAGTCGCTTCTCCAGCTTCTGAGCAGCACACCAACTACCTTTTGCCTGGCAACAACCTAAAATCTGAGCACAGCCCATAATCGGCGCTGACTGTTCGACTCTAGGGCTGCGTCGTTCACCAAAAGCTGGCAAAGGAGGGAGAGGAATGATCGCCTCTGAATTCTGACGAGTTTCCGTTGGTATGGGGCCAGGTCCAACACCAATCGGCGGTCTTAATGGTGAAGGCCCGATACCCGTCCCGCGACGACCAGAAAGACCCAAGTGTGTTGACCCATTTTTTAAAACAGAACTTCTGATGTTCATCTCTTTCCTTGGCCCACTAAGATCTCGACCCAACCTTTCAAAAACAGAGTTAATACCCACATTAAGCACTGACTCGGTTTTCAAGAGATAAAGAGTAATGCTATCCGTAAACATTAAATACATACAGAAAAATGAACAAACTTGAGTTGTGATGAGATCTGAGCAACCACATCATCAACACATCATTTATTGCATTAACAATTTAAAAAGTGACACCTCAATTCTATCGTATTATATATGTACTCTTCTTATATGCAAAAGTTAATGCTATACTCTCATTTGTATTATAAATGTACTCTTCATCCAAAAAGAGTAATGCAAGAAATAATACCACGTCGAGCAAATCTGCATTCTTCTTTGGCTTTTTGATATTATTGGTCTTTTGGAGCATATTATTAGAATCACATTATATATCTTATTGTGGAGCAGATTTCATATCTGATGATCCATAGTATATTCTAACACATATTTTTCTTTTCTACAACATTTATTTCCTTTTCTGAGGGCTAAGACATGAATTGGTTTCTATTTGAAAGCTTATTTTCCTATACATTAGTGGAGCAACTGACACCATTTTGAGACGGGAGCACAAGACAGAAATGATTCGATATATCTACAACCACCAAGTAAGGGATCAACTCAAATAGCATAATTACCACATATTTACTTCAATATACTATGTTATACATTATTACAATGTTGAGTTGGGCTGCCGTAGTCAATACCAGTCATAGTGATATTGTTAGAGATATTTCTAGTAGATCAGGTATATGGTCTCTCTCTCTCTCTCTCTCTCTCTATATATATATATATATATATATATATATATATGGTTTCAATGAGGAAAACGTTAAACATGTTCAAAAATCATATATACTCGTATAAATCACGTGATCAGTATCATCGGCTTTAGGCATTTTTGAAAAACAATATACTCAAATCAACCATTATTATGCATCAGAGATGTCATATAAAGCTCACTTACCAGGCCAGACAAACAAATCAAGGTTGCACTTATCATAACAGTTTATTGATTTTGGTACGTTGTTTCCAATTCCTCAATGTTTAGTGGCTTTTATTTTTTTTAATTTTTTTTTGGGTTTTCAACTTGTTTATGATGTATTGATTTTGGATTTTTAGTTCTCAATTTTCAGTCATTGGTCACATATTTTCCCATTACCCTCCCTCTTATCATTATATAAAGGGCAAATTGTAGTTTAGACCCCAAAATATATTCTCACTTAGAGAAAACGTCCCATGTTCCAATTTCAGCAATTTAGGTCGCAACATTGAATTTTTCACTAAGTAGAGGGATCCCTAGTTACTCTTTTTCTAAAATAATGTCAAGGCAATAAAATACAATAACTACATAATACTAATCTTCATCCAGGCCCGGATGAGCCTTAACTCGATCATTCGAATCCTGATATATCTCTGTTTTCTTATGCTCGGCATCAAGATAATTGACTTTACACTAAGAATTATAAGGGCCCAGCTTAAAGCAATGTTTGTAATAAGAGGCTATCTTGTCAAATTCTAAATGTCGATAAAATCAAGTAATTATACATCTTTACAATTAAAGTAAGCAATTATTTCAGAACATCAACTTTGACTAAAACTGTAGCAACACTAGGGCTAGTTAACTCTGCATTGGCTTCATCAATAGCAAGGGGTAATTACCAAATAACCAAGCAATAGAAACAAGACATATTTTGTTAAACATATTGATTGGTAAATATGAATGCTAAGATGGATGTGCGGTAAAAATTGAAAATGCTAGTTTCGTACTAAATAAATACGAAAAACGGTAAAAGTAACTCCTATGATAGAGCAAATGAGAGCGAACCGCCTAAGATGGTTTGGTCATGAACAATGTAGGCCCCTTAGTGCTCCTTGACCTCAAGTGATTGAGACCAAGATTTTGTTGCTGTTGTATTGAATGGTAAATCAGGCAGACCAACCCAAATTGGAATAATATATGAATCATGTTAGGACGCCAAAAGTGACCGAAGACCTGTGCATTTTTTGGAGGAAGATTATGCTTTTGCTTGCCCATAGTTTTAGGAGTTGGGGGAAGGATGGTCCAAACCCTGAGACAGAGTAGGGTTTGATTCAGCATGGAAGACTGTTTGTAAGGAAGTATCTGCACCTTGGATAGGGGTTTTGTGGGCAGCAGTTTGGGTACTGTGTTGGTTGTGGGAGGCAGCTGGGATAGGATGGGGGTTTGCTTGGTAGGTTGTGAAGCAAGATAGGAGGCAAGGAGGGGGGGTGGGGGAATTGGGAATAGGAAAAGGGAAGAAGGAGAGAGGAGGTAGGTTTGAATGTGGCTGGTAAGGAGGTAGCATGGCTGGGGTTGGGTTAAGGGGATGCGGAAAGGTGGCGATTTTTGGCCATGAAAGTGGTAGCGGCCGAAGTGGTGATAAAAAGGGTTATGAAGGTGGTGACTAGAAATTTGGACGACAAGGCTAGGTTTAGATGTTTCTCTTTTTCAAATCATGATATCCCGATGATTCTCCCTCCCTTCACTTCATGCTTTAAGATTCATTCACCTCTTTTAGGTGATCGATAATGTCTAGCCATCCTACAAGCTTGATATGCTTTCCCTTTTTTACTAAATCTGAAATCCTCAATCACTGCTTGCTATTTTTAAAAGGGATTTCTCACTCGTATTGAATACTTGTACCGTGTTTTATTAGGTTCCTCACATTATTTTGCACCACCCCTTTATGTGTCTTCTTGAGCTAACATATACTGCGCCTCATTTACTTATGATGGATTGTACATTCAAATTCTAGTTGGTTTCTGCCTCAGCGACTTTCTTTCCAAGATCCATATAATGCAAGCGACAACAAAGTATTGTTTCCGTATAGTCATATATATTAGATGGTGTTATACAATATTGATTCGTTGATGTATTGGTCATGCATTTCACATGGCTTCATCATATCCTTGACGTTACATTTGAGGGGTCTCTCTATGACGAAATATAATTAGAGTGCCTCTAATGTCATTCACCCGAATGAGTGACTACATGCTTGTGATTGGTTTACTCTCCAATCGGATTATATAATTTCAATAGACATTCTTGCTTCTCTTTTCTAAAATAAAGCAAAGATAGTAAAATTATTTCGTTATTAGTATTTATATCTTTTATCCAAAAAAAAATTATTAGTATTTACATAATTTATTTTAGGTTTAATTATCAAATTGGTGACTGAAGTTTAGGGTATTAACCACTAGGTGATATTTTTATGAAATCGTCAAAATGGAGATCATACTTTCAAAATGATCCCCTAAACATGATTCTCTCGTTTTTTGTGAGACAAATGAATTGTAAAAGATGTAGGGGTGATCATGTTTTTGGGGTCATTTTGAAAGTTTGAGCACCACTTTGGCGAAATTCATAAAAATATTCACCTAGTACTTAGTTACCCAATAGTTCAGTAACCAATTTGGCAATTAAACCTTCATATTATTGCCTAATATGGTTGTCGTAGAGAGTGGCAAAACTAAGTCATTATTGGTTATGTTTTGATAATTATTTTATTTTCTATTTTTTTCTAAGTATTCATAATGATTGAAAAAACAAACAAGGAACAAAGATTAAAATAACAAGTGAGGTATTAATGGAATCAGTGTGGAGAGGCGAAAACCTTCAACGAAAATCCATTAAACGGCAACACAGATAGCTATAAGAATTTGCTAAGAGGGTTAGTTCTCTCTTACTTGAAGAGCGTTAGATTTTCCACACGTAATTTATATGGCTTGAATGATAATTTATGCATGTGAATAATTTCATAAATTGAAAAACATTTGTTTAACTACGTCGTACCATTTGTAATTTTACACTAGTCTTGTTTGTTGCTCCACATAATTGCAGAATGAGGATGGTGGCTGGGGATTTTACACAGGTGGACATAGTACAATGATTGGGTCAACACTTAGCTACATTGCACTACGGATTCTAGGAGAAGGACCCGATGACGGCAATGGTTCTGTAGCTACAGGCCGCAAGTGGATACTTGATCATGGTGGTGCTTCATCTATTCCTTCTTGGGGAAAGATTTATCTTGCGGTAACCAAATTTGTTTCTTTATATTCATTGACTTCCTTAACTTATAATTTATTTCGTAAAACTCATTTCTATTTCATGTCTCCAAGTGTTTCAAAGGGAATGATAGAAGCAAGATAAGTTTTAAAATTTTGAAATTTCTAAACCACTAACATGTAATACTTCATGTGTCACAACTGGTGAAGAATCGTTGGATGCACACGACGATTACATAAATGCTTATTGAGTCCGGTGGTTGTGCGGTGGATTGGAGATGGTAGAAGTTCGTGTTTTGGAGTTAGCCACTTAAGAATGTTTTACAATAGAGTCTGAAAAACTTCTCTGCATTCCTTCTGTGTGTCCCTACAACTCATATTGTCAAGAAGCAGTCTACGAAAATGTTGGTTCCAAACAATTAGGATATTAGGTTCAATAATCTATTGTTAAAATTTGTAAAGCACTCTTCACAAATGTATATACTATTGAGATAATATCCCACATTGGGAACAAACAAGCCTCACCAATACTTAATAAGGATCATGAGCTACTCCTCTCATTGCCAATTGGTTTTGAGATGGAACCCCAGATTTTAGCATGGTATCAGAGCAGACTCTACAAGTCCAACGGCCTGCGTAGATGAAACCCCAGACTTTAACATATACTTTATGAAGAACAACACTCCAAAGAGTGTGGACAAAGGAAACCAAAGTCAGCAATTTTGTAGGAAAGGCCATTTTGGATAGCACCTACCAACTCAAAGCCAAGTTAAATAATAATTAGAAAAAAATAAATCTCAATAAAACAATTTACTGTAGAGATATTGAGTAACAAGCTCACATAGTAGAAATTCATAAGAAAATGAATAATCACAATTTATGTGCAAGTAAAGTTTAAGAAACGCAATAAGCTAGCTAAATTTGTATGAAGTTACACATAACGTAGATGATAAATAACATGCAAGAATTTGGAGTAGTTCACTATGTTAAATAACATCTACAATGACTTTCCGGTTGGTTATTCCTGTGTTTTTCAAGTTTTAACTAGATATTCCAAGTATTACTAAAGTTTCTATGTTTCAACATTATCCATTATGTGATTAAATATTATTTAGATAAGAAGTAATCACTAATAACAATAATATAGAGCAAAAATGACCAGTGTTTTTGAGTATTTGTGTCCTCTCAAAGAACAATAACTAAAAGAGCACTTTCGGGGGATTGAATCTGTCGACTAACCAAAGAGAGTTTCAGAGCACTAGTCAGGGTTTCTGTCACATGGTGTTTGCTCTTGTATCTGGGCATATGGATTAGGTCATCTATCCTTTGGACTTGCAATTTAAGTCAATGATAAAGAACATGATTGACATCCAATAAAATTTCACCGACCTTTGATGTCCTTACTTTAGCAAGTATGATTTAAATTAGTATATGAACATTGACCAAATATCCATCAGATTAAACTCAATACTTTCAACATGATGTTGAAACGCTTGTGAGAATGATCAAGCCACGATCAAAAACAAGAGAATAAACTCTGGTTTCTCGAAAGATCATACTCCCTCTGTCCCACATGATGAGTTACACTTTGACTTGGCATGGAGATTAAGAAATTAGGAGGTCCACACTTGTTTTTGAAAAAAGGGAGGGTAATTTGTTAAATGTCATGGCCTAAAAAGGAAATGTAACTCTTGAAGTGGGATGGACCAAGAAGGAAAGTGAAACTCTCGAAGTGGGACGGAGGGTGTAATGTTTATTAAACCAAAATTGATGGCCAAAATGGTTTCTCAAAATACGTAGTGGTGTCTATAAAACATTCCAAACCTAAATGAATAAAAACAAAAAATTAATTTTTTTTTAAGATAGTTAAACAATGTTTGTGCCCCTCAAACGACCTCTGTACTAAAATCACTCGATCACCACAAAGCGGTGTCGACTTATTCTGACATTGCTTCATATGTCATCTGCAAATTTTAAGGCATGCACAGGCCTTGATCACTCCGCTCATGTACCATCTTAGAGTCTGGGGTTCTCATGATCTTTATTACTACCTCCGTTTCGTTTTAATTGTCATGAAAGCGATATAAAGCTCTCACAATATGTCACTATCGAGGACAATTAAATCGAAGCGGAGGGAGTAATTGAATGCACGACTTGTTCATACACAATTTGCATTGAATATCTCAAAAGAAAGATTTTATAATCTTAGAACAACTTAAATTACGTAGAAATGCAGGTGCTTGGGGTATATGAATGGGACGGCTGCAATCCAATTCCTCCAGAGTTTTGGCTTTTCCCTTCATCATTTCCATTCCATCCAGGTAGTATCCTTTTATTTGTTATCTTAATGTTACAATTAATGCTCCCTTTGTCCTAACTAAGTGTTAAAACTTTGATAGTTCATGAGAACTAAGAAAGCTCAAATTAAAGGTTATTTTTATCACAAATAAAGGTAACTACTTTTAGAGTCCAATGAGAACTATAAAACATTACTTCTGCTCAAAAATTCCATCTATTCTATGTCGATCTAATTGCTTATTAATGCACCTGGTAAGAGACCAAGTATCCTTATCTATCACCAAATAGTTTAAAAGCTACAAGAAACGAGTATGTTTTTGAAAGAACACCGATTACCACTTGGCCAGCGGTGTCCCCTTCTCTTTCCTAACAGGAGGTTAGGGGTTCAAGTATACCTGGTTGAAGGTATCTTTTGGCTTTAAGCCCTACTTAATAAATAATGGGGGTTGGGTAAGATCTATGTCCCCTCCAACCTTTTAAAAACAGTTTTTGAAAGAGCTGATAACAAAATAATAAGACGGCTTGAATATCAGCCATAAAAATGAGTAAATACATACATGTACTATTAATAGGAACCCTAGTCACTCTTTACGGACAATACACTAAAATGTAAATTTCGATCACAAACCTTTGGAATTTACATCAGATGTTTGATTGCGTAGTAGCTTCTGAAAACTCATTAAGGTAGTCTAGTTATCAAATCCCATTAAATGTTGGATTTCAACAGATACATGGCTTTCTTAGAGGACCTCCTAGCAGTTGTACATATTCTCCGATAATATCATCACTTTCAAAAGTACGTAGCATGTGTTGAGCCAAAGTCTGACTCCCTTCCTCACATACATCATGAAATGTTAACTACCTAAAGTATATCTATATCTATTAGAACATGATATATATATATATATATATATTAATGTGCCTCTCAACTTAAATTTTTAGATGAGTTGGTCACTTAACATGGTATTAGAGCTCTAGGTATAGTAAGGTCAGGGGTTTAAATCCTCCCGCTTACACAATCTAGAAAAAAATGTCAGGGGTTCAAATCCTGCCACTTGCACAATCTAGAAAAAAATAAAGGTACGTTCTACATAGTGGCCCTATATTACAAACTCCATATATATTACAAACTCCATAAACGAACTTCATAAATCTACCTTTGTGACTTTCTAGCGATGATCAACGCTTTTTATCTAGACCAAATTTCTGGATCAATTCATTGTGTGCACGACTTACTTGGTAAATATACCTTGTGAGGTTTTCTTACTCTGTAAGCTTCTCAAGTCTCTTGTGACTTGCAACTGGTAGTGTGGCTGCTTCTTAAGTTAATGTTTTTTTTTTTTTTCAGCTGTTCAAGGGTTTTCATAATTTACTCTATGCACTTTTTGAGCTTGTTCCATAACTGGGTGCTTGGGTCAATAAGGGCCTCACTTGAATGTGGAGCTATTTTTTTATTATGATGTTTGAGCTAGGGTTAGGAGTTTCAAGTGAAGTTTTTGTGTACTTTACATGGGATACTTGTTTGGTAACATGGGCTTGAGCCACTTTTAACATTCAATAAAATTATAACTGGTGCCTTTTTAATCAATAATATGGTGCATTAGATCTTCTACATTATCTTTAGATTTAATCAAATCATTTATTAATTTATCTCTAATATTATAAAGGGGGAGAGGGAGAGGGAGATTTGAAATCCTGGCACAATTTGACAAATCAATTTGTCAATTTAATCCTTGAGCTTACATCTAAGTATCCAAACATCCAACACTTTGACAAATATACTACAACTACTACTGCAAATTAGAATTGACTGTATCTAAATTATGGCCGAATTGTAGAATTAGGTTTTGGATTCAAAATAGAAAATCTCATGCAAATAGTTACTTGACAATACTAAATTAATTTATTATTTCGAGTACGCATCACAGGTGCCACAGTTACTAGTGTTCTAAAAAAGAGGGGAAACACTATGTTTGCACAACCAATGTACTTGCGACAAGGTTTTGGCAGCTTAATGTTTTGCAAAATTGCTTTTGTTCTCCATCTTTTGAAGTTGAACTAGTTGGAAAGCTTTTTTCTAACATCTCGTCTAACTGTATTACGTGATATTTGATTTCACGATGCTTTGTATCTCACTGGGTTCTTGATCATCAAATGTAGCAAAAATGTGGTTGTTCTGCCGCACAACCTACATGCCAATGTCATATTTGTATGGAAATAAAGTTCGTGGACATATCACCGATCTGGTTTTATCACTACGCCAAGAATTATATTCTATTCCTTACAAGGAGATAAATTGGAATCAACAGCGAAATCATTGCTGCAAGGTTGGTTCAAAATAGGTGTTTAGTAAGGTAACATGTACATAATGATATGAGCAATTTTTTCAAAATTTAATGAAGATATTTAAGGTACAATCTGCTCCTTACGTCCGTATATAATAAAGTCTAAGCTTTATATATTATGTGATTTTTTTAGGAGGATCTCTACTACCCTCATTCCTTTGTTCAAGATTTGATGTGGAATACACTACACTACCTGAGTGAGCCCTTCCTCAACCATTGGCCATTTAACAAGATAAGACAAAAAGGTCTTAAGAAAGCACTTGAACTAATGCGGTATGAATCTGAGGTGAGCAGATTCATCACAGCAGGATGTGTTTCAAAGGTACATTATTTTAAATAAAAGCCAATTGTTGTTCAATGATCTTATCCGGGCCAAGTACTATACTATGTTAATAAGTATATGCGTGATTGTAGACTTTACAAATGATGTGCTGGTGGGCTGAGAAACCAGATGGAGACGAGTTCAAGTATCATCTCGCCCGAATTCCGGATTTCCTATGGATTGCCGAGGATGGAATGAAAATGCAGAGTTTTGGCAGCCAACTGTGGGACTGTGTTCTTGCAACTCAGGCAATTTTAGCAAGTGATATGGTTGAAGAATATGGAGATTCTCTTAAGAAAGCACACTTCTACCTAAAACAGTCACAGGTTCGTGCTAACACTCGTTTATACGTAGCTAATCACACTACAAAGGGTTAATCTTAATAGCATAGAGATGCACATGTTCTTAATAGACATGGAAACTCTCGTGCTTATTAGACATGAAAATTCTTGTGAATTGTTACAAATATTTCCCTTGTAAGCATGATTCCATCATCAGAAGACGTATCTCTTTTAAACATGTTCCTTGCTTGTGGGAACATGCTTAAACGAGAGAGAGAGAGAGAGAACCGGATTGGTGGAAGGGGGGGGGGGGAGGAGGGAAGAAGTAGATGGGAAAGGTGATGGTATTTAGGAGTCGGCTAGTAAAAATGGGAAAGGTGATGGTATTAGGAGTAGGCTACTAAAAGTAGCAGAATCAAGAATTTTTTTAAATTTTTTTAATAAGAACAATGGAGTTTTTTTTTTTTTTTTGGCCAAAAGGGGCATGGGAAGGGATCAAACCTGTGACCTTACATACTGTAAAGTCCAGCTCTACCACTGAGCCACCCCTTGGTTCCCCAGAACAATGGAGTTGAACCATTTTAAATTTAAATTTTCAATATTATTGTAAATGTTTATTTTTTGTTTATATTTTCACACATTTCACCTACATAATATAATTGTTGATATATACATCTATATGTATTAAATTATATATGATATCTGTAACATTGAAAATAAATTTATTTATCTTATGTTAATTAATTTGTTGACCAATTTTAGAAGTCAAAGCTAACCTTTAAATTTTCAAATAATTATGTTATTTATCTTACTTAGTAAAATATAATGGGAAGCTGCTTGTTATCTCTAGATATTATGTTGTTCTCATTGAAATATATTTTGGTGTTTGGGTTAATAACTAAATGATTGGTGAAAATTTTTAATTTATGCCCTAATGTTTGTATAATTTAGCAGTATAGGTCCCCAGGTTTTAATGGTAGCAATTTAGGCTCCTTAAAAGGGAAATGGGAAAGGAAAATGACCCAAAGGCCCTCATGTGTTAGGCCAAATGCACACTTGGGGTTGGGTCACGAAGGTGTTTTTTGTTAGTTTTTTCGTTTTCATTTCTTAATACATTAGATCATGATTATTATTTTTCGTTTTCGTTTTTGATCATTTTTATTTTAACTTTCCATCTATATACCCCTACACATATAAACAC
>JAOTQG010113836.1:0-11555 GCA_025631175.1 Iris virginica
TAGGTCTCACCATTTTCTTTCTATCTCTCTCCTACTTTTTTACTTTACATATCAAATATTAAAATCAAATATCGCACAATATCGTATTCTTGATCTGACCATAAGTGATCCGAGCTATATATCATCTATAGTAAAAAATTTGCAAAACTCACAACATATTGACTTTCTGATTCAAGCCTAAGTCAACTATATGCATTTGAATGCTAAGCTTTTTGTTTTTCATTCGGTAAGACGAAAGCTACATCATATTAATTTACGTAATTCATGAAAAGTGTATTTTGGTGGAGAAATTATGAAAAATGCAAAAGAATATATCGTCATCAATGACGAAAATAGTGGATTGTGTTAATGTGTTAATGTGATTGATGCAATTTGTTGGATTTTGAACATCTGCAATACTTCAAAATTTTGCGTTCATATGCTTAAAAAAACATTCAAAATGACAAAGTAAAAGAAAAAGTATGTTGATCAATATAAATGAAAATATGAAATAGAAGAAGAAGAAGTCAATATACAGTCATGGGATGAAAGAAGGAACAAACTCAATAGTAAGATTTTCAAAATGAGACTTTTTGTGATATTCATCAAAATCTGTGTGAGAGATTATGAAAATACTAGTATTAGCATAAAATGCAAATTCAGCAAATCAGTGTAATCGATTACCTACTTTTCATTGTTGTGATAAATACTGTACTACTGTAGGAAATATAATTAAGTCTAACCTCTACCCTTCCCCCGTACCTATCATGTCCATTGAATATCATCATAGTATCCATTAATTGAATGAATGTACTATTTACTAGTTTACAAGCTCATCTTGAAATTAATTTTGAATTAAATACTCTCACAAAAGTATCAAATTTATAATGGTGAATAGGATCCATAAGATCAATTTTGTCAAAGGAAATTTTCAGTAGTAATATTTAAATGTTTTTTTTAATAAAAAAAATCTTAATTTATGGAGTGTATATTTGTATCTTAATTAAGATTATCAAAATTTACTGCAAAAGAATTTTCAAACATTTTCCAAATACTAGAATGCTGGATTTTGACTAGGTTTTCTTCCAACTAATTGCAATCAGCAATTGAATTGACCAAATTGTTAACATAAACTATATATCTTGACCATTACTTGACTCACTTTTCTCCAATCACTTCAACATGTAAGAAAATAAATATAAATAAAAAGGTCTTATAGTCAAAGCAGGCAGCATATACTCCTTTAGGGATGGAGGGAGTTAATACACAATCCACAAAATTCAGATACTACTACTAAATTTAGTCTCAACAAGGGAATATTTCAATAATATTGTAATTCAATAACCATAATCTGACAATACATTTATTTCCTTTTAAAGTAAAAGGCCCTTTTCATCATTAGAGGCAATAAAAAATTAAAAATTAAAAAGAAAGGGGCATCCTTTTTGGGTCCCAATTCAGAAGGGATATTTCTCTTTCCAATTTTTTTGCACAATTATCATTCTACCCTTGAAATTGAAATTTAAGAGAATTTGTCTCTCCCTTTTCCAAATGATTGTAAATCGAAAATACTATCAAATTATCATATAATATATATATTTTTTTATTATGAACGAAACTTAAGTTTTATTTTCTTAAAAAAATATTACTCCCTTCATCTCAAATGAGTGCTACATTTTTCTCTTAAAAAGTGAACATGAAATTTTATTGTACTATTATTTAAAGTATTTATCATATTTAAATTCTAATATTTTAATTATTATAAGAATAAATTATCAATTTTTGATATATTTGAAAAAGTTATTAATTATTCTTAAAATATTTAGTCAACGTATAATTAAATCGATCAATTTTGGTCAAAAATTAATACTCATTTTGAGACGGAGGGAGTATATAATTTATCAATATTTTTTTTTATAAATATGTAGCATTAAAATATAAAAATAAAAATAGTTAAACTTTGATCAAATTGACCAAAAAACCAATTGAAATTAGAGCAGAGTTTTCTTTTTGAAAAGAAGAAGGAAAATACCAAAAATGAGTAAATGAATAAAGTCGAAAGAAAGGAAGACAACAAAAAAACAGGTTGGTAAGTCGTAACCGTAGAAAATACAGTATTCGAGGCAAAAGGGGTACATGCGGAATTTTATCAAATACTGAGAGGGTAATATGGTCAACAAAAAGTACCGTCCTAGTAATTGGCGTGGAAACTTTCGGACGAACGGGCGTTAACAACTCGAACGCAAACATTTGACACGCACACACACCGTCACACACACAGAGTCGGGGCTCTCTCACAAAATTCACACAGTTTCATCTGAGTTTCACTCCCGCTCTCGAATCAAACCTCCAAGAAACCCTAAATTAACTTGAATTTTGAATTCAATTGAAAACGGCAGCCATTTATTTGATCTTCACTTCAAATTCGTGAGAGCTTTCGTGATAGATAGATACAGTTGTGAAAAAATCTATTTTTTTTTTTCCAGACGTCAATGCCTGGTGGAGGCTACGCTGTTACGCGGAGCCAAGGCGGAGAGGACCGATTTTATAACGCGGCGGCAATGAGGCGGTTCCAACTGCAGCAGCAACAGCAGTTGTTTGAGCAGCAGCAGCAGCAGGAGCAGTTGCAGAGGCACCACCAGCACCACCAGCTGATGCTCCACCAGCAGCAGCAGTTACAGATACAGAGACATCATCAGCACCAGCGGTTTATGCGGAGACCACCGCCTCCCCCTGCTGCTGTTCAGGCTGAGAAAAATCGAGCTAACGTGGATGATTCCACTTCAGCTGCATTGTCCGAACGGTCTAAGCAGAAGTCTGTTGTTTCAGCTGAACAACCGCCGGCGGCGGTCAATGCGAGTCACGTGACTAACTTGGATCGTTTTCTGGAGTCCGTCACTCCAGCGGTACCTTCTAAGAACTTGTATCAGGTATCAATGTCGAATAATTGGACTGATTGACCACCGATTAATGTAAGCTTTCGGTTTTAAGAAATGCAGGATTTTTTTTTTCTTCTTTTGCATAGAATTGACTTTAAAAGAGGACTGATGACCTAGATGAGGTAAAATTGAAGAAGCTTTTCCAATTCGTCGAATTTGAGGAGAATGAACCACCATTTTTTCGAGACTGAATTGGACCATTTTTTGCTCTCGGTCACTGCTTTTGACCGTGATAAACAAACATATCTGTGTATAAAGAAAAATATATGAATTGAAACAAGGTTCTTTAAAATCCGACACACTGTACATGGTCATATATTTCACATTGGATTAGATATACAAAGCATAGATGAATGTATGTTATTCTAAAAGCTCCCATTTTTACTTTCATATTCTGAACATATATTCATTTTGATGTTAATAATCCAAACTTGGGAATTCGGTAAGTTGGTTGGCGTTCAGCAGCAAAATATACCCACTGCCTTTCCAGAAAACCTGATTTGTGTGTCTCTGACACTAATTTACGTTCTTTCCGTGTGCTGCAAGTCATAGAGCAAAATTAATTTTCTTTCAAATGAGACGTACATTTTTATTGTGTAACTCAAAAGATTTTACCTATCTCGTGCACTTACTAGTCAGCAATGAATGAGCAGCTATGATGGTTATTAATAGGTTTCATATCTCATTTAGACTAGCTGTTAGAGATCCTTTTGGTGTTTGCAGGTAAGTGTCAGGGGACATAGAAGTCGGGAAGCTGAGCTGCATCCGTTTTTTTCCCTTGGGGATCTATGGGAAACGTTTAGAGAATGGAGTGTGTATGGAGCAGGAGTACCGCTAGTTTTGAATGGAGGAGACTCGGTTGTGCAATATTATGTTCCATACTTGTCGGGGATGCAGTTGTATGTAGACCCACTGAAGCCCCCGCCAAGGCTTAGGTGAGCATATTACATGCCTTTTGCCAATGTTATATGCCCTTCACTGGAATATGTTTACATTTTCTGTTTTAGATTTTGTTCACTGTTTATTATTTAGTCTTAGAAGTTTGTTTGTACTAGTTTTGGAATAATGGCGCAACTTTATTGCTTCGCGGCAGCCTACTTTTTGTTTCCTGCCCATGTAACACTGCGAATGGCTCTAGTCAAGTAGCTTTGTGTCCTTCATCCTCATGCATGGCACAACCATTGCTGGGTCTTGCGTAGCTATGGTGCCGAATGATGACACCAATTCTTCTTTGCTGCTATGTTCTGGTGCCAATAAGATCCAAAGACTGAACATATGCTGGAGGAGTTGCATCTAAAGGAGCAGTTTGGCTTTTGTTTGTGTACTTTTAGATATTTTTTTGCTTCTTTTGGCAGAGCAGTTTTGCTGGCATATTTTTTATCTTCTCTAGGCAGCAGTAGATTAAGTGACAACCATTTTCTATGATAGGTGCTAATTGTTGTTTCTCATTCAAATATTAGTAATCTTCAGTGTTTTCCTTAGTAGTTTAAGCTGCCCTCTGGCACTTACTTTTCAGTCTTCTGTCCTATCTACCTTAATTTGAAGGTATTTTGTCTCGTGTCCTTCCACCAAAAATGGTAACCTTTACGACTGCACCATGTCGTTTTATGACAAGTGTCCAACAACAGATGTGAAGAATTATCCATTCCAAACAAGGGAATTACAGTTCTCGGGGTCAACATTACTTGCTATTAGTAAATATGAAATCTTTTGTTATATGGAAATGCATAGTTGTTACGTCAATGTAGTTTGTCTTTTGGCATGGAAATGGATCATAGATATTAAAGTGGGCCAGCTTGATGATTATTGAGTAAAGGAGTGCGTGTGAGCGAAATTTCACTGTTTATAGACGTGGACTTTCACTATCGCAGACCATTTCATGTGTAATTGGAACAATGTTCAGACCAACTCTCTCACAATTATTAGAATTGCGTATTATGCCTTTGTTCCTCTAATTCCCTATGCTGCTTGATTCTTTCCAAACCAAAGTTCCCTCCTCCTCCCCCTCTCCTCACCCCTCCAAAAGGAAAAAACAAAGAAAGAAAAGAGATGAGAATATGTACAACGCTTGGGTTTCCTTATGAGCGTATAAATGTCTATTTTTTAGGAGATTCCATGATTTAGTTGGTTCATGTTTCTGTTTCCAGGCATTTGTATGTCTCGTGTCCTCAATTGGCAGGTGTCACGGAAGAGTTATACTTTCACATACACAGCTGGTCCAAAGCCTGGATAAATAAGAAGGGTTGCATTAGGTAGCGTGACACGGTGCAAAAATTCCGGCATATTCATAATAACATAATCTTACAGGCGAAAAAGTATCAATGTAGCCTACCCTTAGTGACTAGAACAAATGTTGAGTTGAGTTGAGTGATTTCATTATTTTGAGGAGCTTATTGGCCAACTACCATGATTTCTTATCCTTGTCTAAAAGGTTACTAATGGAACTACTGGCATTGGCTTTTTTTATTTTTGAAACGGGGAAGGGGAGGGGGGATCTTTGAGCAATGAGTATAATTCTCGATAACCGAAAAGAGCGAAAGCTTATAAATGCCTTCTGATTCCACAATATCTACTACCTAGATATTGTTTATCCAATTTTGGATGTCGCTCATGAAGTCGTCATTGTTTGCTTTGTGATGGAGCTGTATTTTTCCTGTAAGATAACTTACTAAAGAGAAAATGCTCTGTTATTTGGTAACTAGTTATTTTATCACATAATAAGGAAAATTCGACAAGAATCAGTAAAAGGACATGCTGTTCTTCCATCTTTTTTTTTTTTCATTATTACGTCGTCTTTCTTATATATATCAAATAACACAACCTATGTATCCCTTGTACTCTTGTAGTTATATACTTATGAATTTCACAACTCCTAGCATGAAACTACATGTTCTTTTCCCAAGGTCAACTCATCTCAGCCTTTGTCCCAATCACTCGGGGTCAGTTACTTCTTTTCACAAATATATTACTAATTCTATGTCACAAATACGTCATTCTGTTTCTTTCAGGAATGTCCTCTATTAATTACTAACACAAGCATCTTGCATCCAATAAATCTGGGTTTTTTTCCCGGGGAAAAACTGCATTCAGTATATAGGTCAGTTGAACTTTGAAAATTAGTTTTACGTGGCTCGCGCAGTATATATTATAGAACCCATATTTTCGTAAGCTCGATATAGTCCAATCCGATCATACATGACACATCATTTTTATCTGAAGATTCTTATTCCTCTAAGTTGCTTAGTTAGTGGACATTCATAAATCAGTAAGTTTGAACTTCCCGCAAAAGTTGTGTCTTAAAGAATTTGGATTTATAGCTTTTGATATTAAGTATTGCTATAGATTTCCTTTCAGTTTGCTGGTGATTGATGTATGCATAAAAATTTAAGGAGGCATGATGCAATTAATCCTACTTGGAGAGTATATTGGTGGCTTGTTAGATAAGTCAAACTCATATATTTCTCTTTTGTAGGGCTGATTTTTTTAGTCTTAATTCTGTGGTTACTATCATTGTTTTTTAAAGGTGCTCCTAGGCTTAAGGTTTTATTGGAGGCTGATCTGTCCTAGGCCAATTCCATTCTTAAGTACACCCTAGTGAGTCTAGTCCTTAGGTTCAAGCTATTGCCTTGACACACGTTATTTCTTTGGACCTTTCTTACCATTAACTATGTTTGCTCTAATATGTATTGTTATAGTATATTTGCAAGCTCAACCATTTCTAGGTTTTCTCAAATTCGGGGACTGGAAAGGAAAATCTAAGTGTAGCAATTTATGAATTGAGAGGATGGATAAACTTAGGGTTGACGATACATTTGTGGCATTATACAGTTATTAGAACAAACATACGTTGAAGTTTCTAGTTCGTTTGAATATTATCACAAATAAAACCTATTATCTCAACATTTTTGCTTATATACCTTTTACTTTTCCTATGTGGGCGCTCTCCTTGTGCATGGCATTGAGAAACCATTTGGTGCCTCAATGCTCCTTGTGCTGTAATACTATGTTGACGGTAGTGCTTAACTCATAGCCACATGCATGAATAACGAGCACTAGATAAGCTTCCAGTTGATACTTCATATCAGGATAGAATTGAATGAGGTGGAGAATGGATTAGCTAAATGTTGAGTTCCCTCTGGCCTTGAGACAGTGCAATATAGTACATTGGTTTGATTCTGTTGCGTGCGTGTTTTCTAAAAGCAAGTAACTATTGACCTAATATGTAGTTCTATTAGCATGCCCCTTTTTATCGATTTGATTAATTTGGTTTTAATTCCTACTCGATGTATCAATCATACTTTTTTTGGACAATATGAAGATTTATGTTTACTCAAAAGTATCTTTATATCTCCGAAGACGTCTATATGCATTTGGTGCTGAACAGTCGAAGTTTGGACGTGGGGTTCTCGTGTAATAGCTCATGTCATGTCAAGTATGAAATTAAAGTTTTCCTCTTTCTCAATATTCATCATGAAATAATTTTGAGGAGCTTCTTAGGATATATGTTAGAAAAATAAAAAAGGACCATCTTAGGTCATTCTGTTGATCAAATGTAAAATATAATTACAGAACTTGCTACAATTTTGAATAGTCATGCCCACATGAATGAATAGGATAGACGTTCAATATGATGCTGAATGAGGAAATAGTTCAAATAATCTAGAAACATATTTTTTTTTGAAATAGGCAGAAGAAGGTTGAGCAACAGTAGTTACATCTACTGATTTCAGCATATTAAGTAAAATTTTGCAACTTAAATTTCTTTAAGTTTATATGACGAGGTTGTTAGGTGGAGAAAAGTTGCATGAGAGAAGCATGATGCTTTATCTGGGTTTAAAAGATCAACGGACATGCCATTAAAGTTCCGTGGCGATTTACCATGGCGCTGGATAGATCTAGATTCTTCATAATGGGCGAAAGAGCTGATTTCAGTTGAATAGTAAGGAGACTTACGCTTTAGGGCATGATTAAGCCAAGTGGCATAATTTTGAGGCTCTCTACACATTTATTGCTATAATATTATAATATTGAGGGGGTACAAGATGCAGTCCGCCTTGGGCACGTATTTACCTGTGCATGTCACAGAGTTATGGTTTTGACAAAGGCAGTAGGAGTTTGCTTCACGAAAGGACAATTCAGTAAATCCACTAAAAGTGATGTTTCAAATTAAGATATGTTTAGACAAGAGGGTAAGGAAAGTAATTACCAGAGCTGTTTGAACCAAAGAAGTACCTTTATTTATTCGTATTCAAAGTATCTCTTCAAATATTGTATATGGATGTGCCCTTGTGTCTATGCTTTTATGGTTGATTTTCTGACACCCTATTTTAGTCAATATGAGACACTCAAATTCGTGCTTGCAATTCATACATTTATTCACAGATGTCCTCCCTCTTCTTCTAGGTTGAATTTTCTACATATCTGGACAAGTGGGATTCAAATGTGACCAGATGAGACCTCAGCCTGTAGTTTTAATCTGATTTTCCTCTTAATACCCTAGAAAATAAAATCTCCAGTGGTTGTCGTTGATCATTTGAAAATGCAAAACTTGTTTCAATGAAAATTTTGATTAGATGCATTGCATCTTGGAGTTAGAAGCACGTGTTCCATGGGAACTAAATACACTGTTGGAAATTTTCCTTTTTGAGTACTCTCTCCATGCAAAATGAATTCACTTTTGTGAATATAACATGGTAAAGGAGTCTGGTGGTCTGATCATAGTTTGGAGTTTAGTAGTAGTACATAAGTGGACAGTTGCTGCTCCTTAGTACGTGTGCCCCTTGGTATGGTAACATTTAAGAAATTCATTGATCTAGCCATGTCAAAGTTGAATGATGATTGACTCAGTAGTAGTACAGGTTATTCAATCATTACAGGGAGGTATTATAACATTTCCGGGTGTATTAGGTATTGCCAGAGATAAAGAATGATAGATTGCATCGTATAAGTATTCCATCTGTCTAGATTTTTGAAGAATCTCTATCTCCGCTTCGGATAGTTGCTTTGTTAGGAGAAGATCTGGACATCGTACCAGTCCTTGTAGTTTTGTGCAGTTTAGGAGCTGGAATACTCAAAGGGTCTCTCTTTTTTATTTTTTGTTCTTTCTTTCTTTCTTCATAAGGTTATGGATGGATTCCGGTTATTTGGAGTTGTTTGTAAGATAGGTTTGATTGGTGAATTGCAGTGCTACTTTATCTTTCTAAATTTGTTTTCAGTCTTTGTCCTCTTCTAGGATTATCTATTTTTCCCTTTGTCAACTTAAAAATATATATATATTTCCTAGAAGATTCATAGGCACACCTAATATTATTGATTGCGGAAATTACTGATCCTGATGCATGATCTTGAGTAAAGAGAATGAAATACTTTAAAGTCAGTTCGGTGAATATATTGTTGATCTCTTACCCATGAGTTATCAAATATGTGGAAGAGCCCTTGTTTTTCTTGGTAGACTCTTTTGCCATGTTGCATAATCATAAGTAGCTCGTGAAATATCTCTGCTTCCTTGTGGTGGTAAAAATTAGATATCTAAAATTTGGCTGCTGACATCGCTCGAAGACTTTATGGTACTGATCAATGCCCGCGACCTTCTTCTTCTATTGTTCGGCAAAGCGTAGATAAACTTCCTTGCTCCTTTCCAGTTCTGTGCCGTAATGCACAGTTGGACAACAAAATAAGAGCATTCATGTTTTTCAGAGCACTTTTTTCACGGAAAATAATACGGACATTCTTTTAGTTGAAGCCTTTTGACGCTATAAATTTATAATGTGTTTTAACGCATGCAAGCTTACACATCCTTTTTAATTTTTTTCCCGAGATTAGTGCGTGCTTTATGGTACATTGAATGAAAGTCGCTACTGGAGTTCTGTCTAACTACTTAGTTATCATGTCCTTCAGGAGGTGAACTACCAAGCTGATATGCTTTATGCATGGTCAGATTGGCATGCTTACTTCAATATCAGCTACAGGTTTCTTAGAGTATGATCAAACTCATTTCCATCGGTTCATACATTGTTATTTATCAATATATCCCTTAGAGCAGATGCAATATCCATTCTTTAATTGGGTGAAGGTTTACCCTCGAGTTCTGTCGAAGCCCTTACTTCCCTAGGTATTAATATGGGTTCTGAGATGTGTTTGGACTAGTAGGTTTTTACTCTTAAGAAAAGCGTCAAACATTAGAATTTCACTATCTAGGTACCTAATTTTTTGTTGAACTGGATTTTTCTTTCCTAGTTATTTTCAAAATAAATGGTGAAATACTGGGATGCACTGTAACCTCTTTTTAATCTGGAGCACTCTGGTGTTTCCCAAAGAAGCTAATTAAGGGAAGATCTAATGCTGAGAGTGAGTTTCTTTTTGTGCACATCCAAATCTTCATCGTCATAGTGGTTTCGGTATAAGTTCTGTTGCATGTTATCCACCATCTTGGTGTATTACTTCATTGGATATCAAACTAGGACTGGTATGCTTTTATCCTATGCAAACAAGCTAATTACTGTGCAAGGAGAAAAGGGGTTAAGTCGGCTCTATTCCTGATACAGTTCGGTGAATCAAAGGAAAGTGTTATCTTCTCTGCTGTAGAACATTCAGGCTACTCAATTTGCAAAAGCAACTTGGTACTTGAGTCAATTTACAGTATTTAATTGGTTACTGTCGTCACTTCTGCTCTAATTGACTCTCTTTGTCAACGAGAGATTGCATCTGTTGGTTAAGTAGGGAACCCTAATGGATGGCAGTGGTAGATATGGGATTTAAAACACATGAGATCTCAAGTTTGATCTCTTCACTTGCCCCCTTAGGGCCGAAATGAAAGAAGGTTGGTAAAGCTGAAAATAGTGGCATAACTCCTAAGTGAAAACAGTATATTTGCATGCGTGTTTCTATATACTAATTTGTTTCTGGTGTTCATTAATTTACATAAATTTCCTTTTCCTTTGAAGGAAAAAAAAAAATCCTAATTCCTATACTTGACATTGTATGATTAATGTTTGTTTTTTGTGGAATTTCTCCATATTTTCCAATAGGCGACCTAGTGTTGATAGTGAAGGTGACTCCTCACTGAAGGACAAAGTTGTCAAGAGTTCACGCAGAAGTGAAGCTGAAATTTCCTGTTCTCCTGGACTTCTCGTTTTTGAATATTTGGAGCATGAACAACCTTATTTACGGCAGCCGTTGATAGATAAGGCAAGTTAATTTTATAAAAGCAGAATGTTATGATTTCTGCCTTTTTTTTGCTCCTTGCCTGAATTGAATTCTTTATGGCACATTCTTCTCTTGCCCCAACAGGTTTCAGCCCTTGAATCTCAATATCCAGAGCTGAGGACATACAAAAGCTGTGATTTATTGCCTTCAAGTTGGCTATGTGTAGCATGGTATGCTTTTTATCATGCTATATTACTTGCATTGAATTTTTAGCCATTTGATTCTCATATTGATTTCATTTGTGATGAACTGAACTTGGTGTAGGTATCCAATCTATAGAATACCCATGGGCCCAACACTTAAAGATCTGGAGGCATCATTCTTAAGCCTTCATTGCTTGTCAACTGACTTTAGAAGTAACTCTCTCTCTCTCTCTCTCTCTCTCTATATATATATATATATATATATATATATATAGGGTCAAACTCCACT
>JAOTQG010113847.1:0-11554 GCA_025631175.1 Iris virginica
TTCTCTTGAAAGGTCACTCCGTTACATTTTACCGTTAATTGCCCGTTAAGTCTCTTGTTTTGAAGTGCAAAATGGTCTAATAGATTAAAATTATAATTTTAAAACAAAAGGGTGCATTGTGAAACTTGTAAAATATAACGATCGTGTGGAATGTGTGTTTCACGGTCATGCATCACTTTTGATTCCTTTAAGAAGTATTACGTAAGTGTTTCACTATAATTAAGATTCACGTTTTTTGCTATAAAATTGCCGTTCTTTTCACCAACTTTAAGGTGCTTAATATGCCACATTCATAGCTTATACTAAGCGTCTTCTTTTATTTTAAAACGAGTGATAATTTTTTTTTTACCAAAAATTGTGAGTCGGAATGAGAAGATTAATTGCAGCTGATAGCGGAGGGGATATGTCGAAAGATTATGATTTAGAGGCATGTTGTCTCTCATTCTCTCCCTTAGATGTAAAAAAAGGAAGAAAAAAAAAACATTTATGAAAATTCTTATGAATAGTTGACTTATTATCATTACAATGATTAAAATATTATAATATAAACATGATGAATATATTTTAAATAATAGTATAATAAAATCTTATGTCATCTTTTTAAAGAAAACATTATCACTCATTTTTAAATAGAGGAAGTAAGTGGTAAGAATTATTCAAATTACCCTCATAAGGTTCAAGTTAATCGAACAGAATTTAGAAGGATCGGAGCATCGATTTTCAAAAATAACTGTACAGTATTTGATTTGGTTCGAAAACATCGATTTTCAAATATGACCATCGTTTGGTTTGATAAAAGTTTCTAGTTTTCAAATTCTTCAAACAATTAAACCAATTTTCAACAAATTTTCAAGCTAGTAGTAAGCTTCAAGTAGTATAAAATGTTCAATAGGCGCTTACAACTTCGTTCACTAGAAAAAGTAGTAACTAATTACCTTTTACGGAATAAAAGCAAAGTTCAAATCACATCATAATTCTCAAATTCCTAAGTTGATTTTTTTTTTTACTCCCTCCGCCATGAAAGAAGAAAAATGTCACTTATTTTGATACCAAAAAAAAAAAAAAGTATTCTGATTTAGATTTTTAGGTTTGGTTCTCACCTTCATTTATCTCTCTCTCTCTCACAGTCTCCTCACATAAAAATTCTCAAATCCTGTGCTAAAATTTTCTACTTACTCCTCCGGCCTCTGCTATCAAGAAAAAAAGAAAAATATCACTTATTTTGAAACATAGAAAGTAGTATTCTGAAACCTGGATTAGGTTTTTAGGTTTGATTTTCCACTTGATTTATCCATCTCTCTCATACTCTCATGTGCTACATAGTACATACATACGCAGTCTCTTTTCACACGGTCACACGCACACACAAGTTCCTCTTTGTGTAGAGAAGTCATCATGTGCAACCCTCACAGCACAGCGCCTACCCTCTCGTGCTTAGATTCGCAGTGTGGACAGACTTGTTAATTAGTTTAAGTAAGAAAATAAAATAAACAATCTCCCATCCAAAATCCAAAATGATAGCTAGTATTCTACTATTCTCTTCTCTCCACACCCTCCTCCTCCTCCTCCTGTCACGCGACATCACGTGATCATCTCCTCATCATTGCGATCCACTAATAAAGAAAGACCTTTTAACAATTGAATTAATCACAATATACTACTACTGCTATTGCTATATCTGCTGGTAGCAATTAAAACATTTTTCTTTTTCGAAAGACACCGGATTCTTGAATCTGGGCGCCCTTCAAATTCCCATTTTGCCACTAGTTATCATGTACAAACTCTTACCCTCTAGTCCACATTTCATTTTGGACACTAGAACGGGGAGAAGGGAAATGCAGAAGATAACAATGTGCGATTCAAGACCATTTCCAAGGAACTTGGATTATCAGGATGTGATTAGGAACAAATAAAATGGAAATTCATGAGAAATAGTATATCCTTGATCTGATTAATTATATGGTTGGTGTTTAATTAAGGACTGTTGGATCAAAAAATGAAGCGCAATAAATCAAAAGGATTAAACAGATCCTGTCCCCTGAAGATGACAAAAAAATAAAAATTGGAGTGTTCTTAATTCTTGTAATATGCGTTCAGGGACACTACTTATGCTGGCATTGATTTAGATCTAGATCCATACTTCTCACTTTGGGATCTTGACATTTCTACTAATTATATTATCCTAATTAAACCTATATATGCTCTTCTCCGGCACGAAACAATATCAAAATTTCACTCTCTTGCATCTTGTTGTAGGTAGCTTGAGCCCATGTTAGTTCAATGTCCTACACAAAAATAAAAAATAAAAATTGGAACTACCCATTTTGAATCCCCACGTACATCAAAGTCATAAATGGGGCCAGGATGGTTGAGTGCTGCCCCTGAATTTTTTTTTTTTTGCTTATTAGTCTTATACAAAAATTTAAAATAAAAAGAAACGAAAGGTTTTTGTCGGACTTAGAAAAAAAAGGAAAATAGCTTAACGCCCGACGGGAAAGGGGTGAAATTGTCAGAAATCGGATCTATCAATGGAGGAATTTTCGCACCCCCTGCCTCCGCCTCTGATCAAGGTGCACTACTATGTAATTCAGAACGTTTGCACATACACGCATGTGAAATATGGTTAATGCGTATGGTTATGCTCTCGCTCTCCCGGGCAATTTAGAGAAGCAAGTCTTATTTTTTGTAAAATCATGGAAGCCGACGACTTAACAGGTCCTATAGTTTATGGTGAAAGGTACTGTGATTTCAGGTTGCTTCATTGTGATTTGAAGAAACAAGCAGCTCTCTTTTGTTACATTAATTTTGAGAAGATATACCTCTCAAAGGTGGGAAGATTTGTCCACAGGGTTGTTGAATAACGTACCATTGGAATCCTGTTGCCTGTTGGCTGCTGGAAAAGCTCAAACTTTACACCTAAAATGGCTGGATATGGTGCAACTGTCAAAATCCATACGTTGCCTTGCCAAAACCCGCTGATAAATTGTTTTTTTAGAAAAATTGTTTTTTTTAGAAAAACTTTTATTCTTACTTGAGAAATATAAACCCGAGAGAAAATGGAAACAAGGGAAGAGAACAGAATATAAAAGGTTGCATGTGAAGCCATAAAAGTTCCATACTGAACAATTTTTTTTTGTGGGGTGGAGGGGGTGGGGTGGGGGGGGGGGGGGTTGGAACAGTCACCATCTCTGCCTTTCAATTTTAAAAAATTGACAAACCAGTAGACATCTCTCTCCATCCACCACCTCACCTCAACCCGATAAACAAATCTGAAAAAACACCCATCCAAAATTCCATTTCTCACTGCACAAACATCATGGCCTAGCTGTTCTTGGATCCGGAGATTCTGGGGTCTTTTTAACTCTGTTTAATTATTTATTTATACTAGGTATTTTAAGGCCAAAACCCAGAAGACATGATTTGGTATTTCTTGAATTGTCCCTCGACCCTAGGCTCATACCCTTCCTTTCTTTGCTTTTCATTGGAGTTTGTATCCTACTCCTAATTTGGAATGCCTGTTGTTTATCAATGGCCTCTCTCCTTCCTCTTCTTCATCTTCTCCTTTATACTAATTCTTTACATCCCCCAGGCCTCCGCAGTCAACCCGCAAGGCGATGCGCTTTTGTCGTGGAAAGCGAGCTTGAAGGGATCGATAGAGGTGTTGAATAATTGGGACTCGACCGATGAAACTCCATGCGGGTGGTTTGGGATCACTTGCAACTTCAACAAGAATGTCGTCGAATTGAATTTGAGGTATGTAGATTTGCTTGGCAATGTTCCATCGAATTTTAGCTCATTGTTATCCTTGAACAAGCTCTTGTTATCTGGAACGAACCTCACTGGTTCAATCCCCAAAGATATTGGCTTGCTTCAGGAATTGAGCTTCTTGGACTTGAGTGAGAATGCCTTAACTGGCGAAATCCCAAGTGAGATATGTCACTTGCCAAGGCTAGAGAAGCTCCATCTCCACACAAATCGACTTGAGGGAGCGATTCCTATGGAAATTGGGAACCTCACAAGCTTGTTATCGTTATACATCTACGACAATCAGCTAAGCGGCGGCATTCCGAGCACAATAGGCTACATGAAGAAACTTGAAGTGATAAGAGCTGGTGGAAACAAGAATCTTGAAGGTCCATTACCCCAAGAAATGGGCAACTGTACCAATCTAGAAATGTTAGGCCTAGCTGAAACAAGCATATCAGGGTTCCTCCCTCCAACCTTCGGTCTCCTCAAAAGGCTCCAAACACTAGCCATCTACACCACACTTCTCTCGGGCCAAATCCCTCCTGAGCTCGGTGACTGCGCCGAGCTCCAAAACATCTACCTATATGAGAACTCGCTATCGGGATCCATCCCAAACAGGTTGGGCAATCTAAAGAAGCTCCAAAATCTCTTGCTATGGCAAAACAATTTAGTTGGCACCATTCCACCAGAACTTGGCAACTGCAAACAATTGGTCCTTATCGACGTCTCGATGAATGCACTGACCGGAAGCATTCCAGCTACGTTTGGGAACTTGAGTTCACTACAAGAACTTCAGTTCAGTGTGAATCAAATCTCGGGGCAAATTCCTGTCCAAATCGGAGAATGCCGCAGCCTCACTCATATCGAACTTGACAACAATCAAATCACTGGCAGCATTCCCTTAGAATTCGGTAATCTAGAAAATCTCACACTTCTATTCTTGTGGCAGAACCGTCTTGAAGGTGAAATACCTTCTCCATTGTCATCTTGTCGCAATCTGGAAGCCATTGACCTGTCTCAGAATTCGTTGACTGGGCCGATTCCCAGGGGTGTGTTCAATTTGCAGAAATTGAATAAACTGTTACTCCTGTCTAATAATCTGTCCGGTCAAATTCCGCCGGAGATCGGGAACTGCTCCTCACTTATTCGATTCCGGGCCAACAATAATCATCTTATTGGATCCATTCCACCGCAGATTGGAAAATTGAAGAATTTGAATTTCTTGGATCTAGGATCGAACAGGTTGACTGGAGTCATACCGTCAGAGATCTCCGGCTGCCGTAACCTAACGTTTCTCGATTTGCATTCCAATTCTATTCCAGGAAACCTGCCGCCCAATTTGAAGGAGCTTGTTTCCCTCCAATTTGTTGACGTCTCCGACAATTTCATTGAAGGCACATTGAGTCCGAGTCTCGGCTCACTGAGTTCACTAACCAAACTCGTCCTTAGCAAGAACCGAATTTCCGGTCCAATACCGTCCGAAGTAGGTTCCTGCTGGAAGCTTCAGTTACTCGACCTGAGTAATAACGACCTCTCCGGCGAGATCCCGGCCAGCTTGGGAAAAATCCCGGCGCTGGAGATTGCCTTGAATCTCAGCGGTAACCAACTTACGGGCGAAATCCCGTCAGAATTCGCCGAACTAGACAAGCTCGGAGTTTTAGATATCTCCCACAATCATCTCTCCGGCGATCTCCAATATCTGTCTCAGCTCCAAAATCTCGTTGTTCTGAATGTATCGCATAACGATTTCTCAGGTCACGTGCCCGACACGTCCTTCTTCACTAAGCTGCCTCTGAACGTGCTAGCTGGCAATCCATCCTTATGCTTTCCAGGCAACAATTGTGCTGCCGATAAGAGCGGCGGCGCGTCCAGACACAGTAGGGCAGCCAGGGTGGCGATGGTGGTGCTCTTGGGCGTCGCGTGTGTTCTACTCGTAGTAGCACTCTACATCATTATGGGTGGAAGGCTACGCGCCCGCGAGTGCGACCTCGACAGTAACTGTGACGTGGAAATGGGCCCACCATGGGAGGTTACACTTTACCAAAAGCTCGACTTGTCAATTGCTGACGTGACAAAATCTTTGACATCTGCCAACGTGGTTGGCCGGGGTCGTACCGGTCTAGTCTACAAAGCGAATCTCTTATCCGGTTCGACCATTGCCGTGAAAAGGTTCCAATCGTCGGAGACTTGTTCGGCCTCGGCATTCTCATCGGAAATTGCCACATTGGCTCGAATCCGGCACCGGAACATTGTCCGATTGTTAGGTTGGGCTGCCAACAGGAAGACGAAGCTGTTGTTCTATGACTTCTTGCCTAATGGAACATTAGGGGAATTGTTACATGAGGGTTGTGGAGAAACAGTGGAGTGGGAAACAAGGTTCAAGATAGCGCTAGGGGTGGCGGAGGGCTTAGCTTACTTGCACCACGACTGCGTGCCGCCTATCCTCCACCGCGATGTTAAGGCACACAATATATTGTTAGGGGATCGGTATGAATCATGTTTGGCCGACTTCGGGCTGGCTAGATTATTAGAAGATGACAATGGTGCATTTTCAGTGAACCCCCAATTTGCAGGCTCATATGGCTATATGGCTCCCGGTAATTTCCTATCTTTGATCCGAATTCTAGAATTATAGTTTTCAAATTAAATTTGCAATTAGAATTTGATAATTATGATTATTTAACTTTCATTTTCTCTTTTTTAAGTATGATTTATATTCTACAAGGTCTAAGCTTTCCTGTAACGTTTCCCCTGCAGAATATGCTTGCATGATGAAAATCACGGAAAAGAGTGATGTGTTCAGCTATGGAGTTGTATTGCTAGAGATCATAACAGGGAAAGAACCAGCTGATCCGTCGTTCCCCGAAGATCAGCACGTCATCCAATGGGTTCGCAACCACTTAAAGAGCAAGAAGGATCCTGTAGACATCATCGACCCAAAGCTCCATGGCAACCCCGACACACAAATACAAGAAATGTTGCAGGCGCTAGGAATATCCCTTCTGTGTACCAGCAACCGGCAAGAAGATAGGCCTACCATGAAAGATGTAGTGGCATTACTGAAGGAGATTCGGCACGAGCCCACGACAGGTAGCGAGGCTCATAAGCAGAACACCGCCAAGGGCTCGAAGAACTCGAGTGCGCCAACATCATATTCATCAACGTCGGTGACACCTGCTCAGTTGCTGCTCCTCCAAGGTTCATCTAATTGTTCGCTTGCTTATTCATTATCCTCGGATAATTATCCATTGAGGAAACAATAATTTATTGTGAAATGCAAAATAAATTTTAGGGATAGTTTGCTTGTTAGCCTTGTAAAAAGAACTAGGGAATGCCCTGTTTTATTTTCTTTTTCCCTCTTTACAACTGATAACAAGAAGAACAATGGGCAGGATTGGTACAAGTATTGCACATTTTTGCTAGTAACAAGTCTCTCAGATAGATTATAACTGTAACCCCCCTATGGACACATTAAAAATTCCAAAAAAAACACAGCATCAACGTGGTACCTACTCTCATAGTAAATGAACGCATCAAATTCATCAAAGGGCCCTTGCCAGATTGAAATGACACTACTACCACCGCTGTGATAGAAGACAACAACAAAATACATAAAGCCAGTTGGGAAGCCCCACAATCATCAACATGTGAAAATGTTGAACTTGTTAGATACTCCCCCTGTCCAAAAAAGTTGTGCAACAACTAAAGAAAACTAGGACCCAAAGTTACTACACAAGTATGTTGGGCATAAACACTCTAAACAAAAGCTATTATTAACCTTTTAGCTATACAAGTCATCCTCGTCCGCACCAGCAGTAGCGGATGCAAATGGGTTTGAAGAGGCTGCTGCAGCAGTACCATCAGCAGGACGATCTGGGAAGCGGAACTCTAATCCAATTCCACGTGACTGCTGTAAAGTCTGAGCAAAGGACTGGTACTTCCTAATGTCAGCATCGCTTACACTCCTGCGAGCATACTTCATGGACTCCTCAAAGTGCGCCGGCTTGATCTCCGATACATCATCATCTTCTTCCATAGCTTCTGGATTCTCAGTCTTCTTCTTCTCTCTCTCAATGTCCTGCAATTTTTTTTTAAGTGTTCAGACAAAAGAGCATAGATGGCGCAATCGGCATATTAGGTTGACACACGCTAGATACCTTTTCGATATTTTCTCTGATGGCATATTTGCAGGCACGCTGACATATTTCAGTAATATCTGCACCGCTAAACCCCTGCGTATAGCGTGCAAGAGCTGATAAATCTACATCCTTGGAGATGGGAGATTTTCTAAGGCATGCTTTAAAAATCTGAAGCCTGGAGGATTCATCCGGAAGTGGGATGTAGATTAGCTGGTCCAAACGTCCTGGCCTGAGCAAGGCAGGATCAATAATGTCCGGCCTGTTCGTTGCCCCAATGATGAAAACTGTTTTCTTTGCTGTCATTCCATCCATCTCAGTAAGAAGTTGGTTAAGAACTCTATCTGCAGCACCGCCAGCATCACCAACTGAGCCACCTCGCTGACAAAAGCACACGTATACCAATCAGATTAAATGAAGAAAATTAACGATGCAAACTCAAACTTATGGATATATTATTAGCTTATTGCCTGTGTAGCAATGGAATCAAGTTCATCGAAGAAAAGCACACATGGAGCTGACTGCCTAGCCTTGTCGAATATCTCTCTAACATTGGCCTCACTTTCTCCAAACCACATGGTTAACAACTCAGGCCCCTTGACACTTATGAAGTTGGCTTGACACTCATTGGCAATAGCCTTTGCAAGCAGTGTTTTCCCACAGCCAGGAGGCCCGTAAAATAGAACACCTTTTGAGGGTGACATACCACATTTCTCAAATTTTTCAGGATGCTCCACAGGATATTGTACGGTCTGCCACAAAAAATACAGGTTTGTGATGGTCATTACTGATTTAAAAGTATACATATCATCAAGCAATAAATAAATAAGAACTAAAACAAAACATACCTCTTGCAGCTCCCTTTTAACATTGTCAAGACCACCAATATCTTCCCAGGAGACATTTGGAACTTCCACCACCTGCAATCAAGTGAAACAAAGTCAAATCACTTTCTCCCAAATAGAGCTATAGTAGTACTGTATTTGACACTGAGCTAACTGATTTCAGGTTGATTAAGACTTACAGTTTCGCGTAAAGCTGAGGGGTTAGAAGATCCCAAAGCAGCCTGGAAATGCTCGTTGGTCACGGCCATGGAATTCAGTATCTCAGCATCAATTTCCTCATCTTCCAAATCGATGACATCCATTTTCTCCCGTATGCACTGAAGAGCAGCCTCAGTGCAGAGAGCAGCTAGATCAGCTCCAACATAACCATGGGTATCTTTTGCAACTCGCTCAAGATCAACCTGAAAGGCAAAGGCCACGAAAGGAACATGTACACATTTGTTTATAGAAATTTCAGAAGTGATACTGGCATGCAATTTTGGGGCCTTACATCTTCTGCAAGTTTCATATTTTTCGTATGGATCCTCAGCACTTCCAGCCTCCCTACCTCGTCTGGTACACCAATGTCAATCTCACGGTCAAATCTCCCAAACCTTCTGAGAGCAGGGTCAATGCTGTTCGGTCTGTTAGTAGCACCCATGACAATCACATGAGCTCGGGACTTCAAGCCATCCATTAATGTCAGAAGCTGAGACACTATACGCCTCTCGACCTCGCCATGTGTTTTTTCCCTCTTTGGAGCAATAGAGTCCAACTCATCGATAAAAATTATAGATGGAGCATTCTTTTCTGCCTCCTCAAATGCCTTCCTAAGATTGCTTTCACTCTCTCCAGCTAGCTTGGACATAATCTCGGGTCCATTAATCAAGAAAAAAAATGCACCCGTTTCATTAGCTACAGCCCGTGCAATCAGGGTCTTCCCAGAACCGGGGGGCCCGTACAGTAATATACCTTTTGGGGGCTTCACACCAATTGATCTGAAGAGTTGTGGGTGTCGCAAAGGCAGTTCTACAAGCTCTCGAATCTGAGCCATTTGCTTCCTTACACCGCCAACATCATCATAGCCAACTTCATTTAATCTTTCCTCCTCCTCGCGCTTAATGGGCTCTCCCTCGCAAAAAAATTCAGTATCTGGAGCAACCACACAGTATTCACCAGGCTCTGTCTGGACCACTTTAAATTCAACACTCCGCATTCCACCCCTAACTAGGAAGAAATCGCCCTTCCTTACAGGCCGGTAAGATTCCAAGAAATATGCTGTCAAAAAAATGAAAATATAGATATTATCAAATAAGGGATCATTAACAATTGTCTTCACCATCAATAAGAAGTTAAAAAAACAATGTCCACTTACGCTGTAGATACACATCAAACAGGTTTCCAGTGAGACCCTCGACTGTGTCATCAATTGGCAGAATATGAACTCTCCTTCCATACTTCACATCAGAACAGTGGTGTACGGAAACCACATCCCCCAGGCGTACTCTAAGATTAGCTCTAACAACTTTGTTCATTCGGATTTTTGGTTCTTCACATAGTTCATCAGCGAGAACAACGCATATTGTATCCCTCCGCTTTTTACCCTGTATAACAAAAGATCCTTCAAGACTTCCACGAACAAATGAGATCAAGATGATCGATAGAAATTGGGAACATGAATACCTTGAGTAACACTGTGTCTCCTCGAAACAACTGAAGCTCCTCCATCTTGGAAGGGTGCATAGAGACCACAGAGTTATCATCACTAATCGCTTCATCAACAATAAGGCGATTAGGCGATTTCTTCCGTTCCAAAATTGCAGTCGAATAATCTTTCTTGCTACTTTTCCTGATTATTTCATACAGCAATGGAAGTAGAGTCAGGAACCTCAGTAAAAATGTTATATGTAAAGAATATTTCTGTTGGATTATGGCAATAACAATAATCCTTGACCTACATACAGTCATACACATCAATTTAAACAGATCACATACGACATAAATTCCAAGACCTTGGTGGCTTTGGTACCATCCATCCATGAAAGTTAAGAATAAGCTTATCCTACCATACCTAATCAATTCTACTTTCTCATTTTTTCAGCGTGGAAAAAATGTAAGGGGATTTCCAATCACCATAACCAAACTTTTGAAAATGAGGAATTTGTCCAAGAAAATAATTGAAGCGCATTCCAAAATAGAATATTCAGTGTACTTGACCACCATTTTATCATAAATGAATTGTCAAAACAGACCAGCGGTCCAAATTGACTTCGAACAGCACTTCAATAACCAGACCTTCAACAACAAAAAAAAAATCAGTCAATATCTCTAAGCTTCAAGCGTTTAGAGAATTGAACTGGATTATTACCTTCGTGCTACACCAAAATCATCAATCACTCCTTAAAAAACAAACTATCAGAACAATGAACAATCACCGAATCCGCTCTTAGGTTGTGTTTGTGCATTTGTGATGTCAAATACAAAGCATAACCCAGTTGCACATACCAATTCATTCTATTAATGCTCAGCTTGCCAGACAACTGTTTGTTTTGGTTTTGATACTTGATAGGATCACCTATTCATTGGTGGTGGGGGGAACATAGATACCCAGAAATAGGAAAACTTGAATATCGAGTAATTATTCAACTTTTATTAACCAAAAACAACTGGTTTAATAAATAATCAAAATGAGTACAAAAATTTGACAAACCAAAAGCAACTAGCTAACCGTAATTTACTGTCCATATTATATAATATTTATATATATATATATATACTAGTTAATGCCCGTGCCCGAGGGCACGGATGGCATTTTCAAAATTTTTAATACTACTTAATGTCCGTGCC
>JAOTQG010113858.1:0-11553 GCA_025631175.1 Iris virginica
AACAACAATTAAAAAGAATTTTGCATATATACAATATCTATCGGTTCGGTTCGGTTCGGTTTGGTTCGAGTTACCGAAACCGCAAACCGAATCGAACCGCGCAGTTTGGAAATTTTGCAAACCGTAACCGAACCGTGCTTCGCCTAAACCAAACCAAACTGGCCGGTTTGGTTCGATTTGGTTCGGTCGTCGGTTTGGACGGTTTGGACTTACACCCCTACTTTTAAAGAACATGAATGTTTCAGGCATCAAATATGTTCGGTTTCTAACACGCATTAATTAAAAAAAATCATGTATTTTTCTTAACGGATCAATACGTACCAACATGGATTTAAACTTTGATTTTATAGAAACTGATGCAATTAATCAATTAGTCACGTCAATCCCATGGAAAGTAAATCGGGACATGTTTCATTCTTTCGCCAACGACCGAAAGGCAAAGAAAACCAATTTGAATCGAAAATCATTCAATTGAAATAAAGAAAATTTATGATTTCAATCATACGAAAAAATATGAGTTTTTAATCATTAGCTCTGATACTAAGTGTAAGATAATTCACAATTCTTATATTCAAGAGCATAATTGAATATAAACATTACAGGATTTTGAATAATATGTATTTTATGTAATTAATCATACTCATGATTGGATCGAAAACTTACCTTGACGATCCATAGCGGAAGCGATTAGGAAAAACGAATACTCCCTTGAATTCTCCTCCAATTGAGCGACAGGAACTCTAAGAATTCGTTTATCTCTCTTTCCCTCGTTTATGTGATTTTAGTTACGTGTAGAGGCTGATGGAACCTCACTTCTATTTATAGCGCAGAGATAGGACAAACCCTAGCTATGTAAATTACCTTTAATGCCCTTTCCATCAAAGAGACTTATTTGTAGGGTGACGTGTCTAATTAACCGAGACATCCTATTCCTGTTAGAAATCTAAACTATTTTTCAATTTCGTCACGTGTCATAAATGTGAGATATAAAACTTTTACTGAAATTAACACAATGATCGTTCTCCCCGGGTCCTTGACCTAGAGAAAGTACATGGGTGCGTCGCAGCATGACTAAATGTGAACAGCGCACGAGGTTCACGTGGCTAGTGGATGCACTTGATTAGCGTACACGAGTTCTTTCATTCCCCCATTTCTTCCCGAAATGGGCATCCTCATCCTCCTCGGTGAGAGAAGATACTTGGGAGTCTTGGATACCATTCCCATGGTTGCACAAGATCGATGTCCGCTGTATGACTACTAGTGAAGTTTTTTTTACTTTTTTTTTTTCTTTTTAAAGTTAAAGGGTTGGAATAATTAGTAATTTTCCACTTACCCTCAAAGTCACTCGAAATCATGATCTATTAAAAATATAAAACACGTTTTATCACTAAATTGTACCTCATCGTTGAGTACTAGTGAAGTCGGGAAAGGTTTAGTATGGCTAGTGGATGTATGATAAAGTGCAATATTCACGAATAACTACAAAATGTGCCATTCATGAAATGAATGAATCGTTTAGTGGATGCTAGTTTTTTTGTTCCTCATGTCATCGGCTAATGGCTAGGAATTAGAATCGGAGAGAAATAGTGAAGATTTCATATTGAAATTAAGCTACCTAGTTATATATCCGAATCCCTAACATTCTCATGCAAGCATGATTTTGGTTTTTGACTCTTATAGATGCTAAAAGTTTGAGTCAAACTTTGAAATAACTTGTGCAGTTAGGCTTATTAATATTTCTGAAGTAAATATTATTTCATACAAATTTTGTTCTAATTTTACGAGGGTAAAATAATAATTATAAGTGGTTAATGAAATATTTTGTTTCTTTAGTTTGATTTGCGGTTGTTAGTCCCAAGGTTGTCAAATAGGCTAGAGGGGGGAGGGGGGGAGTGGGTGTGAATAGCCTATGACAATTTTTAACTTTTTTCTCAAAATTGTATGTTGAGTAAACTAGCTTTAGCTAAAAGCATAAGCAGTTGTAGAAAAGACTCAACCAGTTTTAACTCCTAAGAAGCACACTTGCTTATTGATTTAAGCAATATACTTACTTAGTGAAAGAGTTAAGAAAAATATTGAAAATGATAAGTTGAAATAAGATATGAAAAGATAATACGGAAATATAAACAGATGATTTATGTAGTATGGGCTGCTGTACTAACTAGTAGCATCAGCAAGCTTGAACAGTTATATTGAGCAAGTACTTAAAGCAAGTAAAGAACACAAGAATATAGAGTGGTTCGGAGTGTTAAATAACTCCTACTTCCACTACCTAGTTGGTTGGACGAGGATTTGTGAACTTTACTACTAGATTAGAGCACTAAGGTATTACATAGAGAAATCTTGATTAGTCCAACATTTTAAACTTAAACACCTAATGATCACTAATGGGTCGTGTACAAATAACCAGTGCCTAGCCTAGGTTTGGGGATTTTATGGACTAATTGGGTTCTCTTATCTAGAACAGGTTTCACTCGGTGTAAAGCTAACAATTAATGTGCCTTCAAGGATAATAAATGTTTGAGAGGCACTTACAAGGATTGATTGTGTAAGTATTTGAGTGAGGGGGAATAAACATAAAGACTGAAAGTATATATCTGGGAAGATGATAAGTCTTTAATGCTTGAGGTCTCTTAAAGTCTCTGGGCTTCTTACTTGAAAATCTGCAACTTGCTTATGAGCTTCAAGACTTCTATTTATAGACGCCATCAATGTGCCGTTGGAAGGTTTCTGGCTCCAACATTAATATTTGAATTTTGGCTGGATCTTCAAAATCTTCGCCATTAATGCTATGCATTTAATGTTGAGTTGATAAGCCGTAAATCAATGAAGTAGGTGAGCAACCGACGATGTCCTGCAAGTTTGAGGAAGAAGCATACTATAAGTAGAATGTCAGTTAGAGTATGTATGTTCTATCTCATAATTGCTTTTCTATATATAATAGGAAGTAAAACGGATAGAACACACAAGGTAAAAGTACGAATTAGGTGAATGAGAGAAACGAAAACTTTATCTCGTCAATACTCCAGTGGATTAAGGTTTTGCCCTTTGGGAGGCTGAGATCAGATTTGAATGTTGCGCGCTTTGAGAAAAGGGCGGGTCGCTTAAGCTGAAGCATTTCAGCAACTTCCAAGTTGTTTTAAGCAAGGAGTCATTCAGCAGCCACCTCATCAATTCTTTTAAGCAGGATGATGCGCAATCCTTCATCGAGCTTCAGCATCTTCAAATGTTGCTAAAAGGATGGACTACGATCACCATTTCGTGATGGCTTAGTAGGCACACTATGAGCTTACTTAAGCAAGTTAACTGTAAGAGAGCTTTAAAGCATAACACTTACTTGGTATTGAAGTCAATACTTAAGACACAAAAAGAGGGGTCCTAAGTGATCCTAAGGAATGGGTTTAAGAAAATCAAATGAGTGTGATTCAACAATATCCTCCTCTTTACTTAAGGCTATTTCTAACAAGCTGATAACTATCCTAACTTAGTTAAAAGATATGTTTGAAAGCAACTTGCATTTTTATTACCATATCCTAAGTCAAGTCACATTAGTTATCAAAGCTTGAGCTTTACAATATATATCTAAAAGGATAAAATAAAAGGCATAAGCCTAATGAAAATTTCATACTAGCCTGCAACAGATTGTTCAAAAAGTAAGTTAGTATTTCATCAGTGAATAATCATGAGCAAGAGATATGAAATGCTACGATGTTCTTAGCAGGCTAGGAAAAAGTCAAGGTACTTAAGCAGTTAAAGCAAAATAAAGAAACAAAATAAAAGTGTTCAGCAAAAGAAAATTGTTTTGACACTTAAGCTTTATCAAGCTTAAGAGGAGGGGTAATCTTGTTCAGCATCTGGAGGGAGGTCTGAGTAAGGCTTGTTGGCAATGACTTCAGCACGCAGCCTTTCATTTTTAGCTTTTATCCGAGCAAGGTCTTTCTTTAGCAGTTCTGCAATGGTCTTTGAACTGGTGACCCTGCTTTTCAACATCCTCACATGGTCTTGAAGTTGAGAATCTTTGGCTTTAGCAATCCTCTCCTCCTGGATGGCCTTAAGCTCCTTCTCCTTGGCAGCTTGATTGGCCACTTCAGCAGCATTAGCAGCAGCTTCTAAGTTCTTCCAAGTTTGAGCATCTACTGGAGAGGAGTGGGAATCAGCAACTGCGGCCCTTATCCTAGCAAACATAGCATCCTTCTGGAGATTGATAGGTGCACTGAAGAATTCTTTCAGGCTTTCAAAAGCAATGGAGACAACCTCAAACTTCTCATTGAGTTCCATGCGCAAGTTAGCAATCTGTTGGGTGTTCTGACTTAGCTCACGTCTCATAGAAGAAACTTCTTCCTTGAGCATGGCAATTTCAGAAGTGGGGAACTTGTGATGCTTAAATACTTTGAAAAGTATTTCCATTTCATCCTTAGTTGGAGGAGGATCTTCCACAGAAGGCCATAACCTTTTCTTAGGAGCAGGAACTTCAGCAGGCTCTGGCTCATCAGCAAATGTGATCTTCTTGTTCACAGGTGATGTGAGATTTCTAGAGTAGAAAATATACGCGCAAGAGAACGCGGTCACATAAGTAATATAATGATAAGAAAAGTCGAACCCACGAGGATGGATGAATTAAAACTCAATAAGTACTGGTTACTCGATTCCAATCTTAATCTAAGCATTCAAAATAGGATGATAGTTTGAATAAATAAACTAAGTAAACTACTACTGATATTCAAATTCAAGGTTGTCAATCCTGAGATTCTAATAACAATATATAAACTAGTAATAAATAAATAACTAAATTGGATGACAATTACGCGTCAAGAACTTGGGGTTGTCAATCCCAATTCAAGAACACACACTTTAAATCAACAAGAAATTAACGGGTAAAATATTTGAATAAAAAAATAATACTTATTTTCGCGAAGAATGTGAAAACTTCGTTGTTTGAATAATTCAATTGTCAAATCAAGCCAATCCCTAAACTATGAAGAACGAAGAAGAAAAAATGTAGAGAATGTGTTCTAGGAATAGAGAGTCAAGTTCCCAAAAGCTGCCGGAGCAGTACTTTATAAAGTGTGGCCCATATGCCTCAAAATACATCAGGAAACCCTAAAATCAGCTAAAACATGATTTGCTGGATTTTGGACTGGCACAGGCGTGCCAGCGTCTCAGTCAATGTATGCACGAAATCTTGTCTCTTTGGTTCCCTGCTTTAGCCCTTGAACTTCAGTATTGTCCAGATTAGTCCTTTTTAGCTCCAAAACTACACATTTTCTCATACTTTAGCCTAACCTACTTGGAAATCCTGAAATATACAAAACTAACCATATCAAGCATAAAATCATATAAAATTAAGCCAAAATACTCATAGAAATTGCACAATAATATATGCATATTTGAGTGCTATCAATAGGGTTGCAAATTGGTTGAGTAATCACCCTGGCTTGATGCTTCTTAAACTTGCGCTGAGGATCAGAACTTGATCTTTCAGTAGAGGATTCTCTATCTCTCTTTTTGGATCCTCCTGAGCTAGTGGTAGCAAGGACAAGTTCTTGAGTTGAGGCCTGGATGGTTTCAATAAGAGGAGGAATCTGAACAAGAGGCATGAATGTATTGGCTTCAGCAACTGGAGTAGGGTCTAAGTCCATAGCAGTGCTGGCTTCAACATGATGAGCATCATCAAGAGGCTTTGAAGAACGGCTTGCTCCTCCTGACTTGTCTAACATGAATGCTTCCATAAGAGGCTCTTTAGTAGATCCTTCAACAGATTTTTAAGGGCTTTCAAAGATGGGATTTTCTTCAGCTTGGCTATCATTTGGTGGAATTTCCACCACTTTGGAAGAATTTCCCACTGAGGGTTCTGCTGATGGAGCTGGACTAGTCAATTTTGATTCAGTAGCAACAAGATCTATCTTTCTAGGAATATTAGAAGGAATTTTTTGAGCAACGGGGAGTGGGGGTAGGGATTGAGCAACGGTAAATACAATTGAAGGGGCAATAATAGGAGAGATCTCACCCAAGGTATGAGCAACTAATTGATCAGCAAATGGAACAACATGAGTAGGCATTGTTGTTGTAGCTTGAGGAGGATCAGTTGGCTTGCTTGGTTCATCAACAGTTGGATCTTCAGTCACTTGAGCATATGGCTTTGGGTGAATAGACTAGATCACATGTTGGTCTGAGTTAGTTGATGATTTCTCTTCAGCTTGAGCTTCAGCTTCAGACATCTTTCCTTTCCCCTTTCCTTCAACATACTTCTTCATTAGGCTGAGCAGCAACTTCTCTAATTCTGAAGGGAGTCTGCCTAGCACGAGCTTGTGCAATATCAACAATCGATTGAGCTAGAGCCAAATCAGTTTGACCAGCCTCTATGGCTTCCATTAAAGCAGTAGGGAGTTTGGAGATATTAGTTGTCGAAAGTTTAAGATTTCCCAATTCAGCTTGCTTAAACTTCACTTCAACAACTTTCTTCTCTTCCGCTGCTTTCTCCTTGGCATATTCCTGATCAACCCATGCCACTTTCTTTGTCAAGTTAGCCATAACTTGATTCTGCAGATGTATTAAAATTTTGAAATCCAACAGAGCATTCTCAGCTTTTTCATCATTGAGGATAAAATCATCTTCTTTCACCCAAGCCCTTCCACTGATATAAGGATCAGTCTCTGGAAGCAAATCTTGATTCATGGTAAGCAAGTAAAATTCCCATACTTCAGATACCATTTCATCCTGAATCATCCTATCATTTTCCATATACAGCTGATTCCAGGACAAAGGCATTAGATCAAAATACTTCCCATAATTTCTCCTAATGGTATCCTCATCTTCCATGCAAAATCTTTCATAAGGAATAAAGTTCCTTGCATATCTTCTATCTCTCTCATCATTAAAGTTCACATACTTGCTGAAGGGAAAAGTACGCTTGTCTTCTTTGTTTCTCTCATGAAATTAGAGAAGCTTACGAATACAGGGAGGAAGATGATCAATTGGAAAGACCCAATTAGAAGGAATATCCATAATTTCACCTACAATATATGGATTTCTAAAAGAGGGATGGTAAGTAGGATTTCTGATGGGTTGGCATTTCCTGTTGGCTGGCTTGCTTAAAGGAATGGAAGATTTAGGCTTGGAAGGAGAAGGCTTAAAGGTTCTTTTGGGTTTTTGAGGAGATACAGTGGAGGATTTGGTAGTGGATCTGGTTGCTGGTCTGTGGAAGACTTGAATGGCTAAGTTGGGGACATGAGGCTTTTTGTTAGATGGTTTGGAGGATGTAGCATCATCGGCAACATTCTTGCTTGTGGTTGCTCCAATAGGAGCAGATCTAAGGGCTTTGAGAGGTCTAACAGATGGAGAGGGTGCATCCACTCTACCAATTTTCTTCACTCTCGTGAGGTCAGATTGCCCAAGAACTCTAGCAATCTCAAAGGGTTGGGCATTGAAGTTGGACAGGGAGGCTTTGATGTGGGGTTGAGCTTTTAGGAAGTGACTAAGGATCAACACAAAGTTGGGTTTGGCAATCGGCTTTTTGGTGTCAGTAAAGTCTCTAACAGACTGCTGAATTTGATTGACCAAGAATTGAACACAATTGAAATTATCAATTTCCATAGCAAACACACTCATCAAACTTCCTTGAATGCTAGTGATCTTATCATGCCCCCCAAACTTGTACAGAAGACATTTATCAGCAACCTCAACAATGAATTAAAATACAGCCAAATAATCTTTCTTAAGATTCTTAGTGGCGACAACCTTCCCAAAATTATCGGCATCCGGCCTCATAATCGGCCATGCTCCCTCTAAAGTAGTATCTGAGATAATTGTACTTCTCTCATAATTTAATCCAGTAAACAGGGCACCTAAGCTTTTAGCACTAAGCACAATTTCTTCACCAATATGCCTAGCCCTAACTTTGTTTCCATCAATGGCAGCAACATTATAAAAATACCAAATTGATATAGAACACATCATCCGAAAATTCTAAGATAGGTAACAGTTTGGAAACCCTCAAAAGTCTGATAACCTCCCCACCCACTATATCAGGGATTAATTCATCAACATTAATCACAGCACCATACCAATATTGAGACATGATTTCTATAATAAAAATTACTTGCTTAAGATTTAAAAGCGTAGAACAATAGTGACAAGGATTTATCAACCAACAGAGAATAAATAATTTAAGCAGAACAAGATGAAATTTCATTAAGGCATTTAATCAATCAGTAATAGATCATGCTTAAGCAATCAAAATATACTTTGCTTAAAGAGATTAAGAGAACATACTTGTTTCTAGATAAAGAAGGATATTCTCACACTGGTAATTTTAAGTGAGTAAAAAGGAAGAGGAAGATAATAATGGTGATGAGAAGTGAAAGGGTGAAAAATTGGGAGTTAGAAAATTTTTAGAGTGGCGATTTTTTAGAAGACCTTTTTGAAAATTTTGGAGATGGGAATGAGCGGTTAAAAGGTGAAAAGACACGATGGATTTATTTATTGGCTAAAGGGTTATGAAAATCGACGTGGGCTTTTAACCGTTGGCCATGTGTTTATACACTTTTAAAGAAATACGGCCCAATACTGTAGATGAAGCGACATAGTCAGTAAAAGTAAATTGAGATAAGATACATACATTCGCCCCATATTTTTACAGAAATTGGAGTCGTACCTGTTAAATCATTCTCAGAGGCTAGTTGTAGTCCTTGATTGCTTTGGAGATAATATTTAACATAAGTAACACTCCTCCTGTGTTAAGCAACTAGTTGCTTAATGAGAATGCACAATCTATATATTTGACTACTCGCTGAAGGTGACGTTAGAATGCTTAATACCTCTCTTTGCCAGTTGAACAAGATCATATGTCTGTTTAAAACTTGCCGAACAAAGAGAAACTTTGAACAAAAATAAGGCATTTTGGAGCCTTAGCAATTAAGCACTTGGTACAAGGATTAGCAGCACATTATATAGTTAAGGAAATTTCAGAAAGCAGAATGTACAGTATTTACATAATCAAGTGATATATGTTTAAGCGGTTAAGTCAAGCATACCCAATTCTCCTCTAAGCTTGGCAAAACGAGTGGCATCAAGGGCTTTTGTTAGAATATCAGCTAATTGAGATTTAGTAGATATATATTCTAAGAAAATGTTACCCTTTTCTCCGAGATCTTTGAGGAAATTGTATCTGATGTCAATGTGCTTGGTTTTGGAGTGCATTACTGGATTCTGTGAGACAGAAATAGCTGAGGTATTGTCACAATAAATTGGATAATGCTTGACATTAATTCCATAGTCCATAAGTTGTTGCTTCATCCACAATATTTGAGAGCAGCAACTGCCAGCAGCTATATATTCAGCTTTAGTAGTTGAAGTGGGCACTGAGGCTTGCTTTTTGCTTGCCCAAAAGATGAGCCTATTTCCAAAAAATTGGCAAATTTCACTCGAGCTCTTTATGTCTGTTCTACAAGCTGCAAAATCAGCATCTGAAAGACCACTAAGATCAAATGATGAATCACATGGATACCAAAGATCTAAGTTAATTGTTCCAGAGAGATATCTAATAATTCTTTTGACAGCTTGAAGATGTGAATCCCTTGGATCAGCTTGGTACCTAGCACAAACACAAACTGCAACCATGATATATGATTTACTTGTTGTTAGATAAAGCAAAGAGCCAATCATATCTTGGTAGAGAGTATGTCTACCTTGTTACCTTTTTCATCTTTATCTAAGTTGCAATTAGTGGCCATGGGAGTTGCATAAGTATGAGCTGATTCTAAGACAAACTTCTTGATTAAATCCTTGGTGTACTTGGCTGGATTTATGAATATTCCATCTTGGGTTTACTTAATTTGCAACCCTAGAAACAATGTCAGCTCTCCCTTCATGCTCATTTCAAATTCACTCCGCATCAAAGGTAAGACTTCTTGCACAATTTTGCATTAGTAGAACCAAATATAATATCATCAACATATATTTGTTAACAGTAAGTGATCATTGTTCTTTAAAATAAATAATATGGTGTCAATTGTACCTCTTACGAAACTACTTTTGATTAGAAATTTTGATAGGGTTTCGTACCATGCTCTTTGTGGTTGCTTAAGACCATACATTACCTTCTTTAGCTTGTAGACATGATTAGGATTGCTTGGATATGAAAATCCTAGTGGTTGGTCAACATAGACAGTTTCTTGCAAATCACGATTAAGAAAAACACTTTTCACATCCATTTGGTATAACTTGAATTTCATGTATGAGGCATAAGCAAGGAAGAACCTTATTGCTTCAAGCTTGGCAACATGAGCAAATGTTTCATCATAATCAATACCCTCCTCCTGCCTATGGCCTTGGGCAACTAATCTGGACTTGTTCTTAGTGATGCATCCATTCTCATCAGACTTGTTTCTGAATACCCATCTTGTTCCGATGACTTGCTGATCTGAAGGTCTTGGCACCAAATCCCATACTTTGCATATCTCAAACAGGTTGAGCTCTTCTTGCATTGTTTCTACCCAAAAGGGATCAACAAGTGCTTCTTCAATCTTCTTTGGCTCAATGGTTGAGACAAAGGCACTATCATACATGGCATCTGGATTGTTAAGCATGCTTCTTGTGACTCTTCCACCAAAGACATCACCTATAACATTCTCAAGTGGGTGATCTTTTGAAGTTCTTGGAGCTCTAGGCAAGTCTTGCCTAACACCTTCCTGTCTAAGACTTTCAAGAAGGGGATTAGGGATATTTTCATGAGGTGATCCAGCATTGTCTTGGTTAAGAAAGGGGCTGTTTGAAATAAGAGAATGATGTTTAGCAACTCGTGTATTTTTAGCATTGGAATGGGTTTTGTGACTTGTGGATTTAGAAACTTCAGCATTTGTGGTACTTGTTGAATTGGGAGATCTAGCAGGACAGGTTGCTGAATGTATTGATTCAGCAGATAAATGACTTGCTGAACTAGAAGTTTCAGTAGGCCAATGAAGGATTTCAACAAAAGGGTTTGAAGGTTCTTGAGAGGCTGAACTAGGGTTATGTGCTAAATTTTGAGTTTCCGCAAGTGGATGATTAATTGCTGAAATATTGATTAGAGCGTTTGAAGGCTCAGTTGTTGAACTCGATGGACTTGCTGATTCTTCCAAAGAGATATCATACTGAAAGAGTGGGACATTGCTGGTGTAGACACCCCATATTTGACCCTAGTAAATAAAATATTCTACTAGAGGTTTAATAAATAAAATTAATCTAATGTGGCATTAATAATTATGTTACTAAGATTAAATAATGCACATACTCAAATGTTGCACTTATACATTGCTAATGTGGTGTAACAGTTTATTTTGTAGGATGAAAGGGAGAAGAGACAAAAAGAGAAGACTTTCTCTCACAAAGATAATCATCCTATCAAGCTCCCAAGTAGAAGACAAAGACATGCCAAAAATGGAGGATGAGTAAAATGATATGTGATGATGCACACTTTTTTCGACGAGCTAGGCGACGGCTGTTGGTGGTCACGGCGGCTACAGAACCTGCAAGACAGAAACACCGTTATAGAGCAGGGGGTGGCCCTTCTAAACC
>JAOTQG010113869.1:0-11551 GCA_025631175.1 Iris virginica
TCTCTCTCTCTCTCTCTCTCTCTCTCTCTCTCTCTCTCTCTCTCTCTCTCTCTCTCTCTCTCTCTCTCTCACTCATCTGGATAATTAATAATCTGCTCTTTCGAATCGCTTTCTTATCGTAAGCTTCTCTATCCTCTTCTTGATTCCCCACCATCCATCTCTCAGTTTGAAAAAAGTTGCTCTTCTGAATCCCTTTAGGTTATATTCACTCATCTATAAATCCCTTAGTTCATGTATTTTGATTTTATGTACTCGTTCTTTCAATTTGTAATTATTTGTAGATTCAAATACTTTTTACGTGTATTTGGATTGTTTGGAACTTGGAATCCAATCATGTATCTGGCGATCCTTCATTCTCCAAGATTATTGCTTTCCTTCATAGATCTGATCCTTCATTCTCCAAGATTATTGCTTTCCTTCATAGATCTGAATTTTCTGTTACATGGTTGTTGTTGTTTTTATTAGTTGATTAAGTTCGCTCTTCACAATTTTGTGCTCAATCACGATAGGTTCTTCTGAATTCACTCATATGAGAAAACGGTTGTACGTAAATGTGAGGGGGCAGTAGGACTATTGTGAGGGGGCAGTAGGACTATTGAGCTTGTTGTTCATATATCGGATGATGAGGTAAAACCAGGTGAGAGAGAGTAACTCGGTGTATTTTAGCAACAAAATATGTTCTGCTCTGGAGTACTCACGTGCAGTTTGTTAGGTTCCCAAGACTTGAGGGCAGTTTGGTCATTGTGTAGTATTTTTCATATTACTCGTATCATCTCATATATATTTTGAACAGTGCAATATCATCATTAAAAACTGAATCTCTCAAAAGAATGGTAGTACAAGTCATTAGAATATCAACCAACTATTCAAGTCTGGAGATTATCTTCTATATATAGGCACCTTCTGCGATCGGAGGACTTCAAGGAATTTGCTCAATGACACGTGTTGATTGCTGATTTGAGTTGTTGAGAAAATTGTACTATGATTTATCTTCATAGGCTGTCAAATGTTGTAGAAAAATTCTGTCTGCCATTATTATTGTATTAGGCTGAACAAATGATGACAAGTATCCTTGTATACATTACTCCTAAAAGATATACGAATTCAAATTTTGGAGGAAACGTCAAGAAATTTCTTCAAAACGATTGCACTTTCAGAACGAAAGACTCCATCGACAACCTTCAGTGTTTAAGCCTTCTGTTGAAGAAACGGATTACTTTAAGGATAAAGCCTTTCGGCAAATGACTTGAATTGTAAAATGACTGCTTTGCCCTTAAAGAAAAAATGGGAGGATACATTCCTGTTATAAAGCCATGAAAAAATTATTTTGTAAGTATATTGTTAAATGACTATTTATTTATGTAGGCTTGAGTACGCGATAAATACTTTTAATTAAAAATATTTTGATCGCATTCATGTTTCTAGACTCTCTACGTAACATTCATATTTTATTCATTTCGTTTCGTTTATTTAGTTGTTAGTATTTTATTATTAATTTACATAATTAAAATAGCTATTTAATTGAGATAGCGTGATCAAAAAGTGCGCCGTTATCCGAATTTTTGTGTCAATTTATTTGATTTCGTTTAGCTATTTGTAAATATACTAATGATTTTTTTTTGGTACTTTTGTTTATTTAACAATTTTGCAATTATGAATTAGAAAAACATAGAAACATGCCAAAGGTGCAATGACGAGAAACATACATGAAAAGAATGTCCTTTCAAGGAATTTACATACAAAGAATTTTCCCAACAACTTCGAAGGCATTGTGACATCAATGAATGCAATTATTACAATATCAGGCGTGATAAATACCTCGAATGACTTGTTCATTGGGTGAAAGAATTTTCACATGCGTTCCATCAATTGCACCAATGCAATCCTGAAAATATACATTACATGAGGTTTAAAATGTTATTTTTCACCTTAAAATATGGTCAATATTTTTCATTCTCTTGAATATAATTTAGAATTGTGTCAAAATTCTCAGGTGGCTTGATCACATTGAGTGATAAAGCAACAACTTCTTTTAGAACCTTACGAAATTGATTACTAATAGTTTCTCCGAAGTGTTTAAAATGCTCTTGCAAAATTCTATTGGTATAATCATCTCCAAGTACAAGTAAGAACATTGCAAGTTGCTCTAATGTACTAATACTTTTGGTGGTAGCAAATGTTATTACATTCACTTTCAATAACCCTCCATTCAGATAACCCTTCCCAACATGTATTTCATTTTTCATTTGTACAAATTTATCTAACTCAAACACTAGCTTGAAACTTTTCTTCACTAGTATCGAGTCGGAGACCAAACTATTCCTAATGCATCACATCTTTCAGAGTAAGAAGCTTCCCAGAAGTCAGCTTCAGTGCAACCTTTCCTTTTCCTTTCACCTTGGCGGTAGCGGAGTTTCCCATAAACAGTTGATCCTCAACCTTCAACTCTTTATATTCACTGAACATCTTCGTGTATGAGCACATGTGGCGAGTTACATCGGTAGTAATCCACCATTCCTTGGTATTGCTACCAACCAGGTTCACCTAAGAAATCATAACAAACAAATTCATTTCAGAAACATCCTCTGCGAGATCATTCATTTCAGCTAGATTGACGTTCTTTTTCTTCTTAGCAGGGCCCGTTGTCTTCTTTTGATGGCAGTCAGAAGCTCGATGCCCTCATTTTCCACACACATAGCAGCTGCCAGTTAATTTCTTGACCACCCCAGAGGTAGCGCTCAACTTTCCCTTCTTTCTGTCATTGGACGAGGTACCGTACTCCTCTTGTTAGCAACTTGGCGCTTAGGAGGAGATTCTTCCACTATATGCGCCTTTGCCTTTTCGACATCAACTTTGGCACATTTTTCAGCATCACTGTTGTCTTCCTCAATCTGCGAACGTCTGCCCAAATCCTCAAGAGACATTCCCTTTCGCTTGTGGCGAAGGTAGCTCTTGAAGTCCGACCAATCAGGTGGCAGCTTCTCAATGATGCAAGCAACAACTAGGGTTTCATTCATGATTAGCCCTTCACGGTGCATCTCATACATCAATACTTGAATCTCATGGATTTGAGTCATTAGCGGCTCAAAATCCTTCAACTTATACCTCAAAAACTTTCCAGCAACAAAATTCTTGTGATCGACATCCTCCGCCTTATATTTCTTGTCTAGAACTTTCCACGGTTCTTTGGCAGTCTCTACCTCACTATACACAGCATATAAATCATTTTTCAGACCATTCAAGATATAGTTCTTGCACAAGAAGTCAGAGTGCTTCCAAACCTCTACTGCAACAACACTCATTCTGTCGGCACCTTGAGTTAAGACATGAGTATTCTCGCCATTGCACCTAACCAACCCAGGAGTGGTCAAATAGAATCATGTCTTTTGCTGCCACCTCTTTAAAGTTTATCCTATCAAACTTATCTGGTTTCTCAGCAGCGACAGTTACCCTTTCTGAGGTTATCACAAGCATGTATTGTGGTGTCGTAGTTACAACAGTGGTAGTCATAGGAGGTGCGGAGCCAAACACATTAGTTTCAGTCACGGGAGGTTGAGATGTCGCAGGTCCAAAGCTTCCAAACACAAAGTTCATACCGGAAGTCATTGGGTTGGTCAATGTCTCTATACCTTTCATTCTTGATTACCTAGTAACAAAAAAAATCAAATTAACCGTTAGTTTGAAATACTCTACCAAACTAATAAATCACAAAGAATAAATATATTCACAAAATCAAAATTTCGAATCTGAAAATCTGAATACAACTGTTTAGGGGCAATTTGCAATTTTTTTAAAATTTAGGAGCTGAATTGTAAATACTGCAAACCGCAGTTTTCCAAAAAATCTGTTTTAGTGTACTTCATAAGTACTGTTTCAGAATTCAGCAGCACTTTTGCAGGTTATGAGAAGTCTAGGGGTGCAAATGCACAAATCCAAAGTTTAAGAACTGAACTGTAAATTTTGCAAAACTGCAGATTTTACCACAAAACAGCTTCTGAACAGTTTATCACCTGATTTCTGATCCACTGATTTGAATCTAGAAAAAAACTCGGTTTTTAAAAGTTTAAGAGGTAAAAGTGCCAAAAACTGAAAGTTTCTAAGGTGTAAAATTCTCCAAATTTCAGAATTCAGAGAATATTTTTTCAATCCAGGGGTTATTTAGAGCTGTCTTCAAATTCAGGACCAGTTTGTTTTTGAAAACTTTCAAATTGCAGGGGATAAAGTGCTAAAACGAAATTTTAGGGACCAAAATCTCAAGTCTGCAAAATTTCAGAGTTCAGAGTTCTGAAACTGTGTTCAGGTGTATTATGGTCACTGTTTTAAGGTGCTGGACCAGATCAGAAATTTTCTTTGAACCTGCAGGGGGTTAAACTGCACAATCAAAAGTACAGGGGCAAGACTGCAAATGCTGAAAAGTGCTGTATTTCAGATATGTTTTTCCTTTTCTTTTCTCTGAAAATCCGGGAAAAAGAAAATTTTCAGCAATTGTTTTTGACAAGGTTGAAAACGTTTTTCCGAAAACAATTTTTTTCGAAAGAGGATCTAAAATTATGATCCGTTGTTCTTCGAATTTGGTTATGGTTCCCAAACCGAAATGAGACAATTATTTCAAAGCTTTCATCAAATCTGCACTAACAATGCTTTGAAATTTTGTTTTAAGACTATTAGTAAAATTATTACGAATAAATAAAATCAAAACGGAAAAGTTTAAACGAAACTATAAAAACAGTACCTCGATTACGAACCTTACGAATGCAAATTAAAACCTTTAAGAAAATCATATTCAATATGAAATCCTTCGTAGGTTTTAATTCGCGTTCGTAAAATTCTTAATCGAGGTACTATTTTTATAATTTCGTTTAAACTTTTTTGTTTTGATTTTATTTATCTGTATTAATTTTGCAAACATATTTTTTGATGTTCTGCATGGTTCCTTCTCTACACATTTAGAGTAGTACGTAACAATCATAGTTACCCCAGCTACGACAAATTCACTATTGGTTTTACGTCAAGCACGTCGAGTAGTTACCCCAGCTACGATAAGCGCATCAAAATCTACATCACCATCATCATCCATTAATTATCTGTAAAATGTTCATATTAATTTCATCAAATACATTAAAAATAATAAATGGTATCTTAAATTTCATCATTAAAGTAGATGAACTATCAAGAATGAGTACGCCAATTAAATTTGAGTAAGTTAAATTACATGAGCATTACATGATTACAAAAATGAATACGCCAATTAAATTGCAGAAGGAATAAGGTTAAATTACGTGAGCATTACATGAGTACGTAATGAGAGATAAATGTCTAAGTCTAGGCATAAGGTAGTTTATTTGTATTTGCACATTGAAGAAAATTGTCACCAACATCACAAACAATACGAATTGAAAAAAAAAAAAAAAAAAACCTAACAATTAAAATGCCTAACTAATTCAACGAGTTGTGTATGTTTGTTGTTGCTCATGCTTGAGCCAAGCAAATCATGACACGGCATCACGAAGAGCAACAAACATCGCCCTATTCTCCGACTTCGAAAAAAGATGCATAGCAAACATAAATAGATTGTCTAGACGCTCAATCTCAGGGATCTCATCTAATAAATCCATACACTCTTGTAAGCTATTTTCTTCATTTGTATTCAAAATTGTTGGGGTAACGGCTGGTGTGCTAACCGTAACTTTGCTCCCCTTCTCGATTAGTGCCCGTTGTCACTTTCTTACATTTTCCTTCGGTTTTCATATTCACGCCTCCCCTTTTATTTTTGCCTTCAACCTTAGCTTTGATATCTCATCTTCAGATGAAAAATCGGACTGCGATACATCAAGCTGAGAAAAAAAAATGAAGGCATCACCCCAGAAGTTGGAGCCCAAGCTCTAGCTCCGGTGGCAGCTATATGCTAAACTCGGCAACATCGGAATTTCTCTGCACATTTATTTCAGGTTATCAGAAAATATAATATTTTATTATAATTTAATTTTTTAAGTAAATAATTATTTTGACTCACTTGTATTTTCTCATTCCACCATTCATCAGAAGCCTGAATTGTCTTTTTATCGTGATCACAGCCAAGTCCTCTCTTCTTTCCAACTAACGCTTCCCACAAAACCCATTCTTTCTTCATGGAATCTCAATGATTTTTAAGTTACAACCTATCATAATTCTTTCCCGTTGCCAAAGTGAATTTCTTCCGTATTTCATCCCTCTTTATTAAAATGAGTTGAAGGTCTATTACCCGCTAGTACCTCAGCAACACACAAGTCAATGAAAATCTTACGGGAGTGAGGATCCCAAATAGCTTTTTTAATCTTCGAGGTCCGTTTTCCATTTTCACTATCCAATGCTTTTCCTTTTCCCTTTTCCTGAATCGTAGCTTTTTGTGATCCTTCTAGAACAAAATCACCAATATCTATTATATAGAAAGTATACATATTTAGGAAGTATTGTAAGTAAGGGAGTATAATCTTAATCAAGTTCACTAATAACTGGTGGCAGATTTTACTTTTACATCTAGTTCACAATATTCAAACTAGACAAATTAGGATTCACCGTCTAAAACACATAATCTGGAAGCAATAACAAAGTAGTATAGATGCAAAATTATAGGATTTCAGCTCTTAAAATATTGGATATTAGTCACATCAGGTTAAGTAATTTATGCCTTGTTTCTTGTTCATCACAAAAATCAAGGTAGAAAGATGGGAGACCAAATCAGACTTGAGAAGGAATGTTTTATAATCCAAATTACAAAACATTGAACTATTATTATTAACTATTTCTTAGTCAATGTACTGTTAGCTTCCACAAACATGTTCGGTAAGGGAGCCAACAAAATACACAGAAACAACTTCAAATAATTGATACTATCAATTACCTAGTATTTTTATCAAGCATCTTATGTAAAATTGTGTGTATTTCATAGATTAGCCGTCAAACATCATTACTTGATGTACAAGACACAAGTAGAAGAATCAAATCACATGTACACCATCCATAAGGAGAGAAGTGTGCAGCATTCTAAGAAAATATATGCTGCAAGTATAGATAGTAGAGTGTGTACAACAAACCTGTACAGCAGGAGGTAAGCTTCCTATTTGATAGGTGATGACAGTTTTCTTGCCTCCGTCAGGTACGATTTCAGTAATGAAACAGGAGAATTGCTCCAAAGCTCATATGCAAAAGTGAGGTTTACAGCATCAATCTGCCTTCTGCTATTGACCAACACCTCAAATACACCTGCCATTGCAATGGAAAGTGTGTGAGCCTAACTGAATACTGACTATGCCCGTAAACATGACTAGAATACTGAAATGCATAAAATCCATATGAACCGAATCAACGGTAAGACCAAAAGAACCTCTTTTCCAACTCATTACTAGCTAGGTATTTTTATCAAGCACCTGGTGTGCATATGTAATGAACAAGAGTATAACCACAACTGAAATAATAACCACTCCATCTCTTTAGTCTAATTCAGAGGCAAGCTCAATAATGCAAACATGAAACAGCACGAAGAAAACTTCCCATAGTCATAAATGGCTATACCTTGAAGACAGTAACATTTCTTTGCCTCCTTCCTTACGACATCAACTCAGCGCCATCGGTGTATTGCCCTTTTCGAGTGTCACCCAATTGTTTTCGGCACCGGAGGAACAGAGGAACTTACGTAGAGAAGATATATATATAAAACTCAAAGCTTTATGTAGAATATTTGAATAATCAAAAGCAACGGCATACCACAGTATTCTCCAAGAAGTAAGGATGAAGATTTTAGTTTTTGATAAGGATTTGCAAAATCAATTCTTGGAGAAGCAGCTTGGGAGGTGATTCCAGGAAAACGCTATCCCGTGCGTTCGCGAAGAAAACGCTAACCCAAACAGTCCTACTCAAATTCGAAAATCACTTTTAGGACCCAAACGTGCGTTTGGGCCGTGAAAACGCACAGGCAAACTGCTCCTAAGTAGGATTTTCCATCCCAGTCGAAGCTGAGCAGTCTTCTGCCAACCGAAATGGGATGTCGGTGCAAGTACTATTCATGGCCAAGTGGACTAATTAGATTATGTGGAGAAATATGCTCCCATTATTTCTTTAACTTTGTGCTCACAGTTATCCCTGTGGGTGCTCTAACATGCTCCTTGAAGATGATCAGTGTTTGACAAGTCACAAGTGAGTTTTTTCCTATGTAATTTTTTATTATGTCGCTGGAAATTTTTATTTTGATTTTGAGATGAGTTCGGTAGAATAAGAAAGATAGAAAAAAATTGTGAAATAAAACATAAAGAAAATATGACAGAGAGAAACAGAGAAAAAGTAGGGAAAGGAAATTGTGTTTTTACCGATTTGGCAAGAAGAAAATTTCTAAAACCATCCTCAAAAAAGAGAGCTTGAAATCTATTGTGTTTCCAGATTGGCTTTGTAGATGAACTCATTCCCATTGCATTGGAGGCAGCTTCTCAAATCTCCTTTCCGTTCCTCCGGAATTACTTTGGTAAGGGCATTACAGTTCCTGCACAGCACATACCTTTTTTTTTTGTTCGATATCGAAACCAGAAACCAAAAAGCATCGTGTCAGGTAGTGATTAATAGTATTTTTGTTTAACAAATTTAAAGGTGTTTTCCAAGAGATAGATAGATAGATAGATCTTTTTTTTTGGTTCGATATCGAAACCAGAAACCAAAAAGCATCGTATCAGGTAGTGATTAATAGTATTTTTGTTTAACAAATTTAAAGGTGTTTTCCAAGAGATAGATAGATAGATATCACTTACCACTCCTCCTGGTTGCAAGTATGGCAAGACCTTGCTTCCCCACAATTTTTGCAGACGAACCTAGGACTATGCACACCCAAAAACTTGGCCAACTCTTGTCTCTTGTTCATTATTTCCATACCGCCAATGTACTTTCCTCTAACGAATACTTTAGGTAAATGTAAGTTGCTCATATTTCCAAATACGTGCTTGATTTCCTTTGATGCATATAGATCCTTCGTTGGGTCCCTTTCATCAATGGGAATTCCAAATCTCCGCAAAAACAAACGTACCCGGAGACAATCTTCAAAAGTATCATCTTCTGAATTTGATGTATAATAAAGAACAACTCTGTCTTCAGCTCCGGGTAAATAGAATAAAACTCCAGAATCGTTCTTTTGCCAAGCCTCTTGCCATTTCTGTGCATTCTCTAGCACCAACACCACTTCACCCATACTAGGGCGCCTACTAGGGTTTTGATTCAAACATTTCTCTAGAATATCTGTAAATGCGTCTAAGCAACTAGGGGATATTGCTCCTTCTAAATCAGGATCGACATTCTCCTGGGCCCATATGCTGTATTTTTCATTTTCAGTGGGGTAGAAGCTGTACTCCCGATCCCAGGGCTTCTTCCTACATAACACCTCAGTTAGTATTACACCAAAAGCATAGACATCTATTCTCCTTGTGATTTGGCCATAGCTCAGGTATTCTGGAGCATAGTACCCTCGTGTGCCTTTCAACATTGTAGGCATCTCAGAATTTGTCTGATCTTGAAGACTCATCTTCGACAACCCAAAATCTGAAATCTTTGCATCAAAATTTTCATCGAGTAGAATATTAGCAGCCTTCATGTCACGATGAATGATTCCTTTGGGTGATTCCTTGGTACTAGTGTGCAAATATCTTAACCCACTCGCAGCACCAATGCAGATTTTGAGGCGTTGGTCCCAAGACAAAGAACCCATGTTTAAGGCAGTCTGTAGGTTTCCATTGGACATAAGTTCATAAATGAGAATCTTCTGATCATTTGATTGATCCTGGCAATAACCGATCAAAGAGACCAGGTTTGGGTGATCAAGTTTTGACAGCATCATAATCTCTTTTTCAAAAGCAGAAGATTTCTCTGGTTTCAAAAGCTTTACAGCAATCGGAATGCCTGTGTTTGTCTGGCCTCTGTAGACCTTCGCTTCTCCCCCTTCTCCAAGGAGGTTTTTAAAGTTATTTGTGGCTTTCTGTACTTGATGAAACGAATAACGATGGCATAATCGTTGAGCAGATGATGTCATTGCAAGCTCGAGCCCATTCACCAAGTCAGTCATACTAGGGCGCTTCTTTGGATCGGCATCCAAGCATTCCCCTGCCATAAATACAAAATTCTTTAAATAATTGAGCGGGATTTGAGCTTTCATATCGGGATGGATAATCTGGTCAATGGTTCCATTCATGATGCACTGATGGAGCCATATGCCAAGACTCTTGTCTTCGTAATCAAACGACACCTTCCTGCACAACAGCTTAATCAATAGTATACCAAATGCATAAACATCTGAACTTCTATGTACTCTGCCGGTGGAATGATAATGCGGATCCCAACAACTTGCCATGTACTTTCCCAGAGCTGGTTCAGAATATAAATCGGAAACCTTAACAACAGCATTCTCATCCAACAGGATGTTAGTAGCTGTTACATCAGCATGATAGAACCTACTGCCATTAGAGTATGTGATATTTGTGTGCAGGTACTCCAACCCACGGGCAGCGTCGATGCATATGCCAAGGCATTGCTCCCATGACAAAGAAAAGCTAGAAGATGTTGTCTTTGTGCAAAGATGATTAGCAAGGCTCCCATTCGACATATATTCGTATATAATGACTTTATGACCGGATTCTTGGCAATAACCGATCACAGGGACTATGTTCTTGTGACAATAGTACTTCGACCATGCCTCCATTTCTAGCTCAAACCATCTGGGAAAATGTCGCGCCCCAAAATTTAAGCACTTGACAGCAACAGTTTTCTGTGTTTCCCTTGTGCCAACATAATCAGAGTATGTGCCTTTGTACACCTCCCCAAATCCCCCTCTTCGGATTATAAGTGCTTCGTCAAAATTGTTGGTCGCCTTTCTAATATCAGCCAGTGAAAACCGACGAAGGGCTCGCTTCTCCTTCGATGAAGAAGACACGCCTGCCTTGTTTCTCCGGGAAGTATCGCAAAAGTAGCTCGTAGCTACTACTATATCACACCAAAATCATATATATATCGGATCATAAGTAGCTGCATGCTTCTTGTACAACTAAGTTACAGAATCAAGCTAATATAAATATTCTAGAAATAACCCATGTCCGAGGTCATCTAGTTAAACTCAAATTTGCACGAAGTTAGAAAAAATTTCAAGTAATTAGAAAATATTTTTAAATAATATTGTAAAAATATACTATTATTTAAAAAATATTGAAAGTAATATTTTAAATGATTTTAAATAATTATTTATTATTTTTAAATAATAGTAATATTGTTTAATTTTTTATTAACTAAAGCCATTTAATTAATTTATATTATATGATTGAATAATATGTTATATATACTTTAAAATAAAAATAATAATTAACTTAAATTTATAAAATTATTTAAAATAAATTCTAAATATATATAGAGAGATTATAGAAAAAACAAGAGCGAGAAAAAGAGAGAGAGAAAGAGAGGGAGAGACTGTATATATATATATATATATACTAGTGAATGTCCGGCCTGTGCCCGAGGGCACGATGCACATTAATTAAGTAATATTTAAAAA
>JAOTQG010113880.1:0-11550 GCA_025631175.1 Iris virginica
TAAGACAGTTGTGCTAGCAATTTCACGCACAAGTGTCTTGTTCACTGGACAGTCCTAACGACTTAAAATCTTTCAAACGGTTAAATAGCCAACGCTTCTAGCTAAAACCTGCCGCAGATTGGTACTCCCTCCATTCCATAATAGTAGTCCTTTTAAAAGTTTAAATTTGTTCCAATATAATTGTCCTTTTAGGATTTCTAGAGAGTTTTTACACATATTTTCCTAAATTACACTTCTACTTTTCCAACTACTAATAATCATTAATTATACTTTATCTCTTTTCTCATTAATAAAGAGAGACTATTTAGTGAGGGTAAATTTGTCAATGTAAATTATTTCTTAATATATGTGCATAAGTCTAAAAAAACTACTATTGTGGAACGGAGGGAGTATTTATTAATTTGGTAAAAAGCATTATATATATTTATATGAATTCTCAACCAAACGTAATTGCCTTCAGCAAAACCTTCACCATTAGATTATTTGTTTAGAAATAACAGAGTTCAACCTCTTGATTTACAGTCTCATTTACTTTTTCGGAACATCTTCAAGAAACATCACTTGGCCAAAAAAAAAAATTTTCCTCCATTACATTTTCGAAATTTATTTTTCTCATTCACTTTTAACGGACTACTCTCTCCAACAGTATCCTATGAAATCCGTAAAATTTGAAGAATTAACTATCCAATGTCTACAATCTGGAACGAATATGACAATCATTTACCCAAAAAAAAAGAAATGGTTAAGAGAGTCTGATCTTTGACTGGATTAGCTCCTAAAAAGGAAATTAAGAAGGAACTCCTACAATCCAATAGGCTATATAACTGACGCCTATAACATGCCAAATTCCTCATTCTTGCAACTATTGCATTTAATGCATAATGGCAAAGATTGTTAGAATTTCAGTAGTATTGGTTGCCCAAGAAGCCAGAGACGACGATGACGTGGGTGACTATGAGCTCAAGTTATGTAGTGTGTGTGGTACTGGTACCACTCTTTTCTCTCCTAGTGCATGTTTGTTGCTTAGACACATTTGTGACCGACTCTAATTAAATTTATGACAGGCTGATATTTGTAGGATACAATTAGATCGTTGTTCATGGAATTTCAAAGTAAGTAGGATTTGGTTTCCAAGCTATATTAATTTTGTCGTCGGTAGCATTTTGCATTTTTCATTTGAGTTGACCGTTATTTCACAAGTTTTTATCCCTTATTGCACTACTAACCATGCTGTTTAATCGTCACATATTATTACGACTTCCCAGATACTGATTGTGAAACAATCATGTGTACCAATACAAGATGCCCCTAGAGCAAGCATTGTGTATCAATATTCCCCCTCGTGTTGCTCTTGGAGACACACTACTGCAAAATATTTAACGAGGAACAAGCTTTTATAACCTGCTGCCATATGTTTTGAGGGAAGGATCAAAGGAGATCACATATGTGGCCCTTGATTAATAGAAACTTCATCCTTTAATTAGCGACATGTTTTTGTTGAGGTTAGACCTAAATAGATCTGTCTGTACTTTCTATACGTAAAACCAACCTGACTAAAGTAGACTGGAACCTGTTTATTTGTTTTACTTCCTTTGCAGGTGCATTACATGTGGTGATGACATTACATAAATATAATGAGCCAGGAAATTAAGTTTTGATACTAATGGGTATAAATCATTGGCACAAATAGATCGTCAGTTCTAGTAATTGGTGTTTAGTCATAGGTCAGACAGTGGAAAATGTGTGCACTTGAAGTCAAATACCATCTGTTGCATATGTCAATGAAGATTTTGTGAGGATCCAATTGCTGCAGAGAATTTGGAAAATTATTAGAGTATCATCAAGGATGGTAAATTTTCCTCTTGTGAATGTTGGCAGCGGGGAGCTAGAATCAAGGAATGGCATATCGAGTATTAATGGTTTCCTCGTTCATAAAACATACTGATTCGGTAAAAGAAATCAGTAGCAAAGGCACAACAAAGCAGGGTTTGTGGGGCTATTTCAATTATTGAGTATCCAGTTCTATCAACAACTTCTTTGAATCAACTTGTTCTTGACATGAATTCTCCCATAGTTTAGTGCGACGGGAAATCGTGGCCAAACTGTATTCAGCTTCAACAGGCGCATCTCTATCTCAATCTCCTTTGTGGGATGACTGATTGAACGATTCTTTGGTGGTCCATATAGAACGAAGTTGACTCTTTTTCAAAAACTACTATCTACCATCAATCATTTTTTAAGATATGTCAATTCGAAAAATCGTCTAGTTATTTTATTTTTAAAATATTTTTTTCAGAATGCTTGTATTTTAAACTTGGTGTATTTGATGTTAAATTTATCAAATATTGTTCTTCATGATGAAGAAAAAAGATTATGTCATATTACTGTTATATATTTTTGTTCCATGATTTGCACTTTCAAAATTTTAGTAGTAGATTTTGCCTTACACTTCAGAAAAACCATGGCTCCGCCACTGAATGGATCTATCCTTAATACTATTTATATTTTCAGGGCAAATAGTTCTGTTTGGATTTACCATCGAATAAGCACGATAACTACCCGATGAAATGATTTGTAAAGAAAAATTAAATGATTTAGTTACTTTCTCAAGAAGTTGATGAAAAATATCCACTTTGATTTAATTTATGGCATGTCATTCAAATTCTAAAGATAAGAATTTGAGAGAGATGAAAATCTTTCTAACTCAAACAAGTTCACCTAACATCAGAAGTGGAAGTGAATCTATATAGCCTTTCCCTCGTTTTCCCATTTCACACTTTCTCAATCATATATTATATAAGGATGGTTAATGTGATCCATTTGCAAGTTCACGAAATGAACACTAATTTTTTTATTTTTTATTTTTAAAAGGCAACCTGCACACCCGCCAGTCAAGGACAGTGATGTATGCAATGCATGAAACGATGAGCTCTAGTTTATTTTCAATTTTTTTTCTTTTTTTTTCAATTTTTTTTTTCCTTTTCGCTCTTTTAGGTTAACTACATTTACCTCCCATACTATTTGGGCTCAATTTTCAGTTACCACTTAGTTAATTTTACCATGGCATTCGCTTCAGCATCTATTATGAGTTACCAACGCGTAGTTGGTGCCAGGGACTGCACTTGGAAGGGTGAACTAAGGTTCGATCCCCCGCAACGGCGTTGGGAGAGGTTTAAAACCTTAACCCCGGGACCCGACTCGAACAGGATTAGTCGGCCAGTGGGCCGGATACCTGAGCCTAGACCAAAAATCTATTATGAGTTTACTTTTCTTATGTTAGTACGTAAAAGAATAAATATTTGAAATTAAATTTATATAAGAAATTAAGTATAAAAATTTGATTATAGTTTTAAATTTTTTAAGTAAAAAATAAAATTAATTAATTAAAGTTTTTGAATTTTTTTTCCCGAATGTCATACGCCCTCGGACTAGAGATAGAGAGCATGAACCCTAGTCCTGCCCATGTGTAGTAATTTTAATTAATTAATTAATTTTATTTTTTCCAGAATCCAAACTACGTACAACCTGGAAATTGATAATGAAAAATTACTACACATGGGCAGGACTAGGGTTCATGCTCTCTATCTCTAGTTAGTAACTCCCAGCATACCGTACTTACTCACTTCCCATGATCTAAAAATGGAAAGAAAATCTCTACTCGTAACCACACAGCTCCTATATAAAGGCTCTCCTCTTCACTCAATCCCTCAGTCTTTTATGAACTCTTTGCATAAGATCAACTAAATATGGCCGAGACAACCAAATCTAGTAAAGCAACTTTCGAAGATGAAGTAGCGGATGACAACTATGAGGGACATACGTACATAAGGCACCTAGTTAGCTAGTAATTCTCGAGCCGTCTCTCTTTTTTAGGATTTTGTTGGCACATTCATTTTTTGTGCTTTATTTAAATGGAAGTCTAAATTTTGTAATTATATAAGTGCATGATAAGGTCGTTATTCGTGGCATATCAAGGCAGCCCGTAATATATTAGAGACCGGAGTACTAATAATTACTGTGAACATGTTCGTAAATTACCGTAAATTTATAAACAATTATGGTAATTGCCTTGTCATGGCATATGTGCACATTTATAAACATGTACTAATAATCACAAGGATAAGGCCGATGTTTATCAATTTGCATCTATCCTTGTGATCATGCCAGATCCATTATAAGGCACAAACCTTGAACATAAAACAAATAAAATCCTATATATACCTTTTTTGGCTATATATCATATGGTAATTGCCAATCTCTTATTGTAGGCTTTCCCTTTTGAATGATTGGCTTGGGTGCTATGGAGAACTTTTTCCTAACAAAAATCACGAGAGGATGCATGGCTACACAAGCAGAGCGATTATTATCAAAAGGTTGGAGGCGACAGAGATCTTGTGCAAGCCTTATTATTCATTAAGGAGATCTTACACAAATAACCATAAAAATATCGACTTTCCAATTGAAACACATTTCACGAAGTGAAAAAGGCGTGAAACCCTTTATGATCCTAACTTTTTTGGTTTACTTAAATTGTGAAGAGGGCTTTCTCATTGGATCAGGAAATTAATGATAATAGTAGAGGAAAGTGGGAAAGAATTTACTTGCTGGCTCTTGATAGGTTGGCAGTTAGATCATCTTGAACACATATGTAACACCTTAGACACAGAATCTTTGCCACTGTCATCTAACCAATAGATTCTCACTGTCCTCTGATGGCTGGCTGTTCATATGTTGTTGAATGCAATGAAGGTGTATCCTCATTGTCTTCATAGCTCTGAAGAAGAATCTTGAGATGGTTTGGCAGGTACAACTTCTGCCTTCTAGGAACTCTCTTCAGACATAGTGCATGTTAGGGAATGAATTGATTGTTCTTTGATGGGGAAGTCTTCTTTGGTCAGGTCTTGTTGACTTGATTTGACTAGGAGATAGTCTTCTATCTTCCTGAATGTAGGACTTGATATCTTATGGCTTTAGTCATTGAGGTTTCTCTGCAGATGCTATGCTCAATGATTTCGTTGAATCAACGGTTGGAACAGTTGTAGCCATATGAGGTCTTTGTACATAAGAATTGTGACCTCTATGGTAAATCAATTCAGATACCGTTGATCTGATTTTCCAATCTATACATTTTTCCTTCTTGAATGCTGCTTGAATCTCCTTGTATTTCTACTTGTTAGAGAACATGTACTTTCTTCTTGAAGCTAGCAAACTGCAGTAGGTTGACTGTTTGTTCCCAGTTGTTCAACCAAACTACGCGCTGTACATTCCTTGTTGTAAGTCCTTCCTTGTAGATCTGTTTTGTCCGGAGCAAATCATTCTTCGTTATAGTTCATACACTACAATGGGCTAATAGCTGATCTTGAGAAGCTAACCCAACAGGTCTTCATCGGAGACCTTGATGAATATATTCATTCTCTTATTTATTACTCAATTGCATTGGCTGTAATGAAGCCTTCTTGTTTAGCTTGTGAATGGTGCATTTGATAGATTCATTTTGTGATTAACCATGCATGCTGGTCAAGGAATACCAACAGCTAACTCTTGAACATGACATTAATCTTTGTCGACTAATTAAGGGTTTTACTTATAAAGGTTAGTAAATTTGATTTATCACCGAAACTAATCCTCAGGGATTGAGGTTCTAACAATGAGAAGTTACTACACATGGACATGACTAGGTTGCATGATCTCCCGGTATATCGTACTTACTCACTTCCCATGATCTAAAATTAGGAACAAAATCCCTAGTCGATCGTGACCACACAGCTCCTATATAAAGACTCTCATGTCCACCCAATCCCAATCTTTCATAAACTCTTGGCATAAGATCAACTAGATATGGCCGACACTGCCAAATCTAGTAAAGCGACTTCCGAAGAAGAAGTTGCAGATGACAACTATGAGAGACATATCTACGTAAGGCACCTGGATAGCTAGTAATTCTCAAGTCATCTCTGTCTCTCTTTTTCTTTTAGGATTTCATTGGCACATTCATTTTTTATGCTTTATTTAAATGGAAATCTGTACAAAATGTGTGGTAAATTTTGTAATCATATATGTCTAGGATAAGGTCGTTGTTTATGGCATATCTAGGCAGCCCATAATTATTAGTACTCCAGCCTCTTAAGTTTTGCCGTTGTTTTTAAATTTGCATCTATCCTTGTGATCAAGCCAGATCCATTATAAAGCACAAACTTTGCACATAAATCAAATAAAATATCCTAAATATACCTTTTTCGGCTATATATCATACGGTAATTGCCAATCTTTTCTTGCAGGCTATCCCTTTTGAATTATTGGGTTGGGTGCTATGGAGATTTTTTTTTTCTTAATTGAAATCTGAAGAGAGTGCATGTCTACACACTCAGAGCGATTAATTTCAAACGGTTGGAGGCGACTGAGATCTTGTTCAAGCCTTATTATTCATTAAAGAGATCTTATTCAAATAACCATAAAAATATCAACTTTCTAATTGAAACGCATTTCACCAAGTGAAAATGGAGTAAAACCCTTTATGATACTAATTTTTTTTTTTTTGTTAACTTGTAAATTTTCACATCTCCTAAATTGTGATGAGGGCTTTCTCACTGGATTAGGAAATAAATGATAACAATTTACTCTCCGTCCTTTACTTGATTGCTTGCCATATGACATCCGATTCGATAATTTTCGTGTATGATAATAGGTTTTTTTTTTTTTTTGGTTATATGACTAATGGTCAGTAAATTTTATGAGACAAAGTAGGAACATAACGGCAGTTTGCAAGTTTGGGTGAAGGATAAAAATCAACATTGCCTGCTCCTTCATCCGGTGAATAACCCCCATAAGATTTTCTAGACATGGTATGAGAATGGAAGTCTAAAAGGTTATATGACATAGTATCGATGGCCCCGCAGTCAAATATTCATCTCGAACTTTTTATGAAGTATAAGAATACTTAATGAAAGAAAATCACATAGTTTTGGAAAAGGTTTTGAATTTCATGAATGTTTCATTCATTATTCACATGTCTAAGAAGACATTAAGCATAAGCAAACACAAGTAGTGTTGAAACATGTTCCAAGAGGATTGAAAGACACATATGCTAGAGCATTTAACACATATTCATGTATTATTGAAAGAAGATAACATCAGATGAAGACCAAGAAGTCATATTGTATATATTCATAGCATTTTCATGGAAGATGCCATGAGGCATACATATTTGCAAAAGCAAAGTGCAAAGATATGGATCTAAACTAGTAGACTAGTAAATGAAAGTTGCATTTGAAGAGGAATTACACCTACTCCCAAGGGGGGAATGATGACCTTTGGTGTCCAAGACTATGAGAAAGAGGAGGAAGACCTTCCTTTAAATGTGGAGTAGAGTAACGAAGAGGAAAGAAGAGGAAGAAGAAGCTAGAGGGCTAACTCTCTTCTTCACCTTTTAACCCTCATTCTCTTGGAGCATGGTTGCCTTTTGAATGTATGGCTTAGAGTTTAGTTTGTGTTTAGGGTTTTGATGTTTGGAGGTTTGGAGGTTTGGAGGTTTGAAGATTTGAAGATGGTTGAAGGTTTGAAGATTTGAAGATGGTTGAAGGTTTGAAGGTTTGAAGATGTGTTTGAAGGTTTAGAGATGTGTTTGAAGATGTGTATGAAGGTTTAAAGATTTGAAGATGTGTTTGAAGGTTTGTATGCAGATATGAAGGTGTGTTTGAATATTGGTTTGAAGGTTTGAAGATGTGTTTGAAGATGTGTATGTAGATTGGTTGAAGATATGAACGAAGCGCTTGAAGGTTTGAATATAGGCTTATGATAATTTGAAGGTGGATGAGAATTTTGGTCAAGAGACTCTCCTAAGGGCTTCCCTCTTTGAGAATTGAATTGCAAAGATGCAAGGGGGTTGGGGTTTGATCTTTCTTGCCAAACTCTATTCTTTTCAACCGTGGTCAACCTCTTTGAAGGTGAATGAAGGAGTGTTTATATAGGAGGATGAGTTTAGGTTTAAACCTAGTCTCTCATAGCTCTTGGAAGGTACAAAATGCCCCTAGAGACCCCTTGGGAAGTCCTCTTAATGCTCTTTGCCCAGATGGGCAAAGGAGCAAAAAATGAAGAAACAGTAAGATGTGGGTCGGATCGGCCCAGAATCCTTGCATTCTGGCCGGTCCGGCCATTATGCTGCTTTTTTTACTTTTGGGTTCAGGAATGGTACACTTTGCATGTCCTTTTGTCCTTCCGTGTTGCTTTTGTGCTCCCTTGGCTGGAATTGAGTTGGTTACATATTCCTTTGACCTTGGGAAGCTTCCAAAACCTCTTGGCTTCATCTCGAAGCAAAATATCTACACACAAATGTTACACACTATTAGTGTGTGTGAGACATGCATGGGTTCATGGCATGTCCACGTGACTTGTGCTATGTCTGATATTTGGTAAAATGTGACATGAGGTGACCCTCTTGCATGTGGCAATCATCTAGAAGACTAGAGATTAATTTTAACATAGCAAACGTCATGCATGGATAACTATTGAGTAATTGTGCAATTAGGATGTACAAAAATAGGTTGTCTACAATTATTCATTAAGGAGATCTTATACAAATAACCATAAAAATATCAACTTTCTAATTGAAACGCATTTCACCAAGTGAAAATGGCGTGAAACCCTTTATGATACTAATTTTTTTTTTTTTACTTGTAAATTTTCACAGCTCCTAAATTGTGATAAGGGCTTTCTCACTAGATTAGGAAATAAATGATAACAAGTTACTCTCTGTCCTTTACTTCATTGCTTGCCATATGACACGCGATTTGATAATTTTTGTGTATGATAATAGTTTAATTTTTTTTTGTTATATGACTAATGGTCAGTAAATTTTATGAGACAAAGTAGGAACATAACGGCAGTTTGCAAGTTTGGGTGAAGGATAAAAATCAACATTGCTTGCTCTTTCATCCGGTGAATAACCCCCATAAAATTTTCTAGACATGGTATGAGAATGGAAGTCTAAGAGGTTATATAACATAGTATCGATGGCCCCACAGTCAAATATTCATATCGAGCTTTTTTGTGATTGTTTATCGAAATGGGACATTTTTCAGCATTTTGGGAAGTTTTAGGGTTCAACTGACATTTTTTTAAAATTCTAGGGCCCTTTTTTGAATGTTCTAGATTTAGTGGGGTTAGATTCTGGTTATGCAAAAGTTGTTGGATGATTCTGGAAAAAAAAAATTCAAAGAAGTTGGACTTTATTGGACCTCTTCAATTCCTGCTGGGTTAGTTTCTTCAATATCAAAAATTTCAGGATATATAGGAGCTGTGTGGTCACGATCGATTCTCAGTCAAAAAAAAAAACATATGATAAAATAAAATGCATTAGCGCATGGTGACAGGTAATTATCTTATACAATATAAACATTTTTTGTTCAGGCTTACAAAATAAAATGCAATAATTAGTAAAAACCCAATAATTAGTAAAAACCCGATAATTAGGAATAAGAATGTAGAGACTTTAATATGTTTGGTGTGTTTAATTTGCTGAAGATGGGTGTTGACTGAAAAAGAAAACGGTAAAGAGACTTTAATATGTTTGGTTAAAGCTGACGAAGCAGTTCTTATCTTTTACGAATGCAGTCTTACCAAACCTACCTGAAATAGTTACTCCCGTAATTCCCAACGAACCTAAATGGCCCTATATGAATCAGCAGAAGGTTTATGGCCAGTGGCCACCAAACCCTCATCACAAAAATTTCCTGTCTGTCCACAATGGCAAAGACCGCCGGAGTTTCAGAATCCGCCTGCGAAGAAGAAGAAGGCGCCGGAGAAGATAAGGATGATAGGTTGACACAACACATCAACCTTGGTCAGTACTTTTTTTTTTTGTTCTAATTTACTAAAGGTTTATTTTTTGATATCTATGTGTTCATCTATACACCCAGATAAAAATGTATCTGATCTCATGGAAGTTTTTAAATCTTGCATGGTACGAACTCAGGTCGTTGTTCATGGCATTTCATTCCTAAAGGGTCCCCCTATGCGAAACTCTTACCGGTTAATAACAGGGTAAACTTAATATTATTGAGTTTGCCAATCATGGTGGTCAAACGTAGGCAACAACAAGGAGGGAAGTATACTTGGGGTCGCGATGAGTCTACAAAACAGGCTGATCTTTCGGATGCGGATGTAAGTAATTAATAGAACTTTAAGAACCTTTCCATTCCACTTTTGTTTGTTAATTTGAATGTTTCATGTTCAAATGTTATTTCTATGTTGTACGTATGTGACACAGTTCACATCCTTAGTTTATTTGTTTGGACATGGCTTTAATTTGAGATGAATGTTTCAAATTCACCGCTATTGATTGTTGTATGTTGTGTCTCCATTTGTATTACTGATATTTGTGCGATGTTTGGCAGGAGGAGATCTTCCTATCTGCTATATATGTACAGATTACTCAGATAGCAGGTACTCTAGCTAAGTGGCACCAGCTAAGCTTCCCTTTTTCTGATTCAACGGAAGGCAAACTCATTCTTAGCTGGGTCATAGGATTCAATTTCAAAGAAAAAGTAACAATGTCAGTGGCATAACTCTGTTCCGTACCACAGAGAATGGTGAAATACATAAATTTCACCATTCATCATTGCGGCAGATGCATACGAATGTATAGAGTTCATAGGCTTGAGAGGTTTTACAACATCCTGATGAGGGGACTAGCAATCCAATGATGATAACAACGATACCCCATCATATCCTCCGATGAGATATATCAGGTCATCAGGATCCAAATTATTATTGTCTCGTGACTCGCTTGCTGTTTTATCATCAGAAGCCACAGGTGGATTTGTGAAAGACTGCAACATCATACGTCAGTTTCTTAGCTGTTGAATTTCTGTTTGTGCTTCAACCTGAAATGTTTTTGCACTTGCTCAGATTACGGTCTATACCCGATGCCTTCATTATATGACAAGAGTGTTTGATAGCTCCTTAAGCTCCATAATACTGATTCCACTTTCTTATGCTGGCATAACCTCACATCGCACAAGATTACAAAAACCTTCCACTTGTTGAAAGGGTGGCTGTTATTGATGAACCAAATGAGGCTTCATCTTCCTCTTCTTTATTGTAAGCTTAATTGGTTGCAATTGATGAACCAGACAAAAAGGCAGACTGATTGGCGAATAGTGTGGAATAGATAATTACTTCATTCTTTACTTAAAGAGCCAAAACTTGTCCTTGACTTTGCTGTTGTTACCCATGCCTTGCAAGTTGCAGACGAAAATTGTCATGCCTAGAGGATTAATTAGGAATGGGTTTATGCCATAAATACGTATGAAGAAAAGAGTGTAAGTGTGATCATAAAGAGTGTAGTCGAATTGTGTAACTGTATTTATACTTCGTTCTTATGAGTTATGCTTTTCTTGGTAATCGTAATAAAATGCTGTTGCTCAGCAAAAGAAAAAAAGTATAAAAGAAAGAATAGAGCTTCAAATTAGACATATTCTTGTTCGGATGCTTGCTCTCTCTCTCTCTCTCTCTCTCTCTCTCTCTCTCTCTCTCTCTCTCACTCTCTCTCTC
>JAOTQG010113891.1:0-15551 GCA_025631175.1 Iris virginica
CTGTACATGCGCATGATTGACTATGTTAAGTGGTTTTGATATTTCTTGGTTTGCTTCTTCTTCGTCTTTCCTTGTTTCTGCGCGAGTACAGGCCCCCTCCCATCCAAAGAAAGAAAATTAACCATGTCCAAATCGAAGATTTAACTCTAATAGTGTAAAATAAGTGCATGGTTTCTTACGTCTTAAACATGATTCCTTAATCAAGCCTTCATGGTAATTGGCTTTGTAAGTTAGCTAAAGATTAAGACCGACCTTTGAGGAGATTGATGCTCGGAAGATATTGCAACAAATAACGTGCATAAATTACTAGTGTAGCTCAATTTTCATATAGGGTGATTCATGGAACTTCTTAACCAGGGTTTTTAACTCGATGAGTGTTTATTTTTTTGACGGACGCACTTAGATTTAGGAGAAGATATGGACTCTGTCTAGCTGCAATACTTAATTACTTTACTTTGACTGGAACTGGAGTGGGATTTGAGTACAAAAAATTCCAACATGGATCGGTTTTGACTAATGTTACTCTCAACCCCTAAATTTTCTTTCGAAATCACACTTGTTATATCCAATGCATTCTCTAAATATAGTTATACTGAATAAAAAAAATTCCATTTCAAATCACTAGTCTCTTCTTGGTGCTTACGACATTTACGTCTTTGAGTGTGATGCTTTTCTTTACCTTGATGGTGGTAGAGTCGTAGACGTATGGCAGATTGGCTGTCTGTTGGAAAGAAGTTCACTTGTAACTTAACATTGAGAAGGCCATTCATGATTGGAATTAAGGTAGGTAGACATTTTCTGGTTTGATATCAAGAGGCGAGGTTGCCTATTGCTGAGGAGTTTTAGCGTGGACTACGTTGACAGAAACCTAGCTTTGAGTTTTTCTGGCGCTAGTAGTTTGGACATCTGTTGCATCTTAGAGAAGAAAAGTTTGTTCATTCAGTCACCTTGGAATTGATCTCAAGATTTTGTAACTCTAGGAGGGACAAATATTATAGTTAAAATGCATTGCTGCATGTGCATGAAGTCTGTGGAAGCGATGGCGATTTGTAGCTGCATGGTTGACAAGCATCTATATTACATATACTTGAGTAGCAGGGCCTGGTGTGGGGGTGAAATGAAGAGTCCATGCTACAGAGAGCAAGCTTAGTTTGCTCTTTCACATGTTTTGAAGCATGCTTAGGCCTCTTGGAAATTTTTGTCAGGTGGGGAATGAGCTCAAGCAGTAACCGGTTGATAAGCGTGAGAAGGAATTGAGATGCTCTAACCTGCATTTGTCCATACAGAGCCTCCATGCCGTCGTGGTTCAATTAATTTGTTGGAGCTGATATCCTCTTATTAGATTATGTGACTCTAGTGCTGGGGATCTGACACAGGACATGTGAATGGCTGTTTGAAATACAATCGTGTTTCTAGGGATTATGTCTCCCAATTGGAAAATTAAACAGAACAGTGGTTGTGTTCACCCTTTGTAGAATTGTTAGATCTGATTGTTGGGTCAAAACCGTTTTGAAATAAAGAGGAAAATATGAAGAAGGATAAGAAGAAGAAGAAGATAAGCTAGGCAGTCTCACTTATGATTCTTGCGCATCACAACTATGCATTGGCTGACTGATATCTTGGATACACAGCTACATAGATACTCCGTCCTTTCCAATATAAGTATCCTATTTGAGCCGGCACTTAGTTTTAGGTAAGCTATTTGACTCAATTAAATAAATATTAATTGATTATCATTAGTTCAAATGTGGGACCAATAAAAACTTGTAGACATAAATCACTCTCTTGGCTCCCAAAATGGCAACTTTTGAAAGTGGACACTTATTCTGGACACCTTTAAAAAAGAGCAGTAGACACTTAAATTGGCACAGGTGGTGTAGAAAACTATGACTTGGAAACAAAGCAGGCAAAATAGCTATATAGCACAACGCAAGAGTTAAGCTCTGTGTATGCTTATTTATTTGTGATATGCATGAGTGGTCTCACTCTCACGTATATACATTCTAAGAGCTTGATAAACATTTTGTCTCATTCTCTTACAGTTTAAGCTTTCTTGTTTGTGATTCTTAACATGGGGGTAGATCGATGTGCTTCATCTGTTTCCTCAACACTTTCCCGTTCACCAGTTGATATTATTGTATGCTACACTTCTGCTGGCCACGTCTGAGGACGTGAATTGAACATGTATATGAATTCCCAGGGTGTCTTTTGTGCTGTTTGATTGAGGGGGTTGGATATTTAACTTTGAGCACATTATCCTTGCTCTTTCCTCTTGCTCCGTTTTACCTTGTTTTTCCCCCCATTTTGGTAAGCAACCTATGACATTTGACATTTTGTGTAATATTATATTTATGGAATATCAGATGTTTATTGTTACTCATCTCCCTAACTCTTGCTGAATGCCGAAGGAGCTTCAATTTTCTCTTTCTAATATTGAAGAACACTTTTTTTTTACTTATGGTTATGACATGTATTTTGAAAGTCTTGAAACACCAATATGCTCAATGTAACTGCTGCACTGTTGTTATTTTGATATTTCTAACCATGAGATGACAGTGTTATTATGGTAGATGAAGCTCATGAGAGGTCTCTTTCAACAGATATCTTGTTGGGTCTCCTGAAAAAGGTGCCTTGTTAAATTTTAAAATATACTTTTGGCGGTTATGCTAAAGATGAAACCTTGGAATTCTCAAATTTCATCTTATATTTGTAAATCAATGGTATTCCAGATCCAACGTCGTAGGCCTGAGTTGCGTCTCATTATTGCGTCAGCCACAATTGAAGCAAAATCAATGGCTGCCTTTTTCAACACCAGGTACCTTTATTAGCATTTGAGCCATATTCCCTTGTTTCTTCTTTGTGTCATGCTACACAACACTGTGGTTTACTGATGGGAATCCTTGTGGTGGTAGTTAATGAATATAACTATTACATAGGGAGGAATTTTCAATCATATTCCATGAAGTGGCAGTTTTACCTGACGTCAATCTGTGTGTGTATGCATAACATCAAAATATCAAAGTGGGGTAGATTTGAAGCCCTTTCAAGACTTTTAAAATTGTCAAAAGAACCCTTATTTAAAATCAATAATTATGGATTTGATTTGATGGTATAAACGTTGAGCGTGAATGCTTGGAAAACTCAATTGATTAATCTCCTACTGATAGTAAATTTGTTGGAGGTAAAATCGATGAATAAGTGCTAAAATGTAGTTTGCCTATAACCAATCAACGCCTTGAAATAAAAACCTATTCAATCAACCATCAAAAATCAAAATGTGTTGTCTACAAAGTTTAAGATGTAATTCATATGTGATAAGTAACTATGCATTTGTATTTTGGAAAGTGTTCTTAGCAGATGATATGGTTTTTATGCCACATGTTTAAAAACGTATATTTACATCTACAGTGGACTGAAATCTACTCTAACAATTACCTAATTCTTATCAAATTATTCAATACGTCTAATAAACTACCCACTATCTCGAATGTTTTAATATTTATTACCTTGATTAGCGTACTAAATAAATTAAGTTTTACTAAAATCAACTGTCACAAATATAAATAACAAAATAAATGTTTTGTGCATGCATACAACTACGTGTTATTAGAACTGGGCCGGATGTCAAACCAACAGCTTTCACATAGGGTTCTACCCTTTTAAAATCAACCTGATTCAACTTAGCCTTAATTCCAATCACTTGGGGTCGGCTAATGAATCCCTTTTGGCCATTACGTGTAAGTTTTTAAAATTCAGGTTCATAAGTGGTCTGACGAAGTTTTACGCTGGCTGTGACTTGTGATGCTACCTAACATAACCCTCCTTTATTTGGGCTTGAGATCGTCTGTGTAAGGGTAAGGCTCCAAGTGCACAGGCGGAGTTGGTTCAACCCTTCTCAAAAGAATAAATTAGTATCAATATATTCTGGAGAGAAAATATGAGTATGTTTATATACTGAAAGGAAATGCACAACTGATGTGTTAGCTCAGCTGGGCAGGTACCTTCTTGGAATTATGAATGTCAAGAATTCAAGTTCATCTAGTAGCAACAACATGAATATTTTCATGGAAATGCTTTTATAATTGTGGAACCACATAGTCTGGCTCACTCTAGACCTCACAGTTTAACCCTATTCAATTTAGTTTTACTGCATTTTTGGGCCAAATTAAAGAATCAAACAGATAATCCATCCACATTTTAACTCCCGTGGAACCGGCCAATCCAGTCCGCTTCTGATAACGTAGATCACACAGAATGGGAGCGAGAGCGTGAAAGCGTCAAATTTCAAAAATATTTCAAATGGGAAGCGCCTTAACAACATCAATATATATACATATAATATTTATATTGTCTGAAATATATCCTCCCTTCGCTTCAATTTAATTGTCCCCTACCCATTTGCACGACACTTAATTTTGTGAACATAATCAAATGAAAAGTGGATCCAAATGGAATTTGTGGATGTAAATCACTTGTCCTATTCTCAAATAGGAAAGTGGACAATTATTTTGAATTTTCCCAAAATAGAATAGTGGACATTTAAAATGAAAAGGAGGGAGTACCATATAAATTAGAGCAGGATATACAAATAATCGATCAGACGCTAGGAACTGTAACAGATCGGACGGTGGAGATAGAAGGACACATAACCCCACACACTCGTCACACATTCTCTCACCCCCACACAACACCACATACTTTTCACACATTCTCTGTCACCCACAAGACACAATCCTACACATTTTTTCATATACATTTTTCACTAAAGTTAATAACTTTTAATTTATCTTTTTTATTATATTAGTAATATTTTTTCTATATAAATGTAATATTAGGAATGAGGGTTATGAACGTGGACTTGATACTCGGGCACCCAACTCCATTAGTATAGAACTTAGACATCACTCTCAAAATGTCACTCTTAACGATGTCCCAACTAGAAGGAAAAAAGTCAGTAAACCCATTCAGAACGGGCGCCTTATCTCCAGCTAACTCTGAAATGGCTCGACAAGTCTCAACCTCCTCAAACGGTCTCTCCAACCCCTCTGCCTTCTCCTCTAAAATGGGACTCCCGGCCAGCCCCTCAATCATAGGAAAACTAGCATTATTCTCTGAATACAAGTTTTTATGACCTTCGCGATTATCTGCACATCTCTAACTATAGTCCCATCATCCATCTCAATCTCCTTAACGTATACACGTCTACGCTTTCCTGTAGCCACCCTATGAAACAACTTGGAATTGCAGTTCCCTTAACCCATTTCACTCTCGCTTTTTGACACCAACTTACATCTTCTTTAAACAAAAGATCCTCAATCTCCTCAATCGGTCTAGACCGTCTATTCAATTCATCATGCGACAAACGCCTATGTAATGGGCTTAATTGTCAAGAGGGGTTTGTTATTGGAGGTTGAAGCAGGGAATGTGTAGAGGCTGGCTGAGAATGTGCTAGTGGTAACTGTAAGATGAGAGAATTTCAGGTCTGATCTGGTTACTTACTGGGATAAAATAAAGAAGAACAACAAGAAGGGATACAATAGAAGGTATACTAGAGGATAGGCCTACGCATCGCAATTAGGGCCCCTCAGGCATCACCACTAGTTTTCTCGAGCATCACGTCCCAAAAAAAACATGCATCACACATCCAAAACACAACCAAATAATCGTCATTCATCTACTAGCTGCAATCTTGAATATACTCCCTCCGTCCCGGAATAGATGACCTTTGAAACTAAAAATTGTCCCACAATAGTAGACCTTTTAGGATTTCTAGGCTTTTTAACCCATATTTTCCTAATTTACCCTCCTATTCTTCCAACACCCATGATCATTAATTACATTTATCTCTTTTACCATCAATAAAGAGATATTATTTAATAAGGATGGATTTGTCAATATATATTACTTAATAAGTATGCATAAGTTTAAAAGGTCATCTATTGTGGGATAGAGGGAGTATATTGTATAGTAATATAAATGAGAGGCTATGGGTCTATGAGATTCGACTAAGAAGCTGTAGGTTGAAGTTGACTACTATTATGATCCCGGACATACAATAAGGGTCACTGTCCTATGTGATAGCCCACACAAATGCAGCCCTGAAAAATCTTTCCAAAATACCATTAATAAATAAACTTTAGGAAAACATATAGGACTTTCAAAGCTAATTAAAAAAGATGCAACTATAGTCTCTTGTACATTTTTTTTGACTAGATAATGTCCAAACTCCTCATTGAGCCAAACTACCAACAAGTATGCTTTCAGCCACTGATCTTTGGGCTTCTTTTAATTGCAACATAAGGTCGTAGGAGGAATGAATGACTACGAACATGGTGTTTTCTTCTACTGCACAGTGTGGCTGCATATTTGGATTTTCATTCTTAGTTTTTGTAGTCCCAATCTTTAACCATTGCACAAGAATATTATTTTGGACGGATTATTGACACTTGCTATTGAATCCTGTATTCCATGTGTGATCTATTTATTATTTTTGAGAAGCAGCAAGAGGCGTAGACAAGTGGAAGGAGAGGAGCATAATCCGAGCACAGAACCTGCCATTTTATCAGTCGAGGTACACTATCTTTGTGATCTGAGTTACACTTTTGTCATTCAAGGAATCAAAGCCTCTAATTGGTGCTTATAACTTGACTAATCTAGGATGGCTGTGTTTTCAGGGTAGAGGATTCAATGTACAAATCTTTTACATCGAGGATCCTGTTCCAGATTATCTCCAAGCTGCTGTTTCGACCGTAATAACCATCAACGACCAGGTAAGGTGTTCGAATCCTATGTGGAGAACTTCGGTTTTAGGTATACACATGTCTAGCGTTTTGTTTCTGCTTAGAGCCTTAGACACACCCCTTTACCCTGCATGTGAGATTCATTATTCATATAATCTGGAATACGAGGAAGTGCATGTTTGGTCTGTATAATCCAATTGTTACTATGTGAACCCTGCTCATATTACTAGCACTGTGCATGCAGGCCCTTGGAATTCAGTGAAAAGCTGATAACTTAATTGCTTGTACTTCGTATAATTGTCAATATTTTATTCTTTTTTAACGATGTGTGCATCTGCTTCTTTTTGTTTTTATCTCTTGTGTAAATAGAGTTGTTGCCTGGCTGTTTCTTATTGGCAGTAAACTTACTTCCAATTTTCTCTAGCATAGAATGAGCACGTGATGATTGTATTTGCTTAACGTATGGTTGTAGGAGCCAATGGGAGATATCCTCGTATTTTTGACTGGACAAGATGATATTGACACAGCCGTGCAGTTGCTCACAGAAGCAGCTCAAAACAATGATAAGTCCTCTTCAGGTAAATGAAAATAGATATTTTTAAACTCACACTACTACAGATGAGAAGCACTTTAAGTTGTATTTCAATATTGTGGTTGAGCCATTCATGATGTCTTTTTCAGTATGTCAGGAATGCGTCTTTCTAGTTTTGTTATTTCATTCCTTCCTAAAAATAGAGAGAAACTTTTCAATTCCGTTTGTCCCGAAAAGAGTCACTTTTAAAATTTAAGCTTAATATCTTATCAAATTTTGATTTTCTTTTGTTTTGAATAATGTTTTTCTTGCATGTCATTCAAAAAGATAATATTTGTAATGTAATTTGAAGGAAATTTTAGAAGTAAAGGTGGAAAATATTAAATAATTTGACTTGTCAAATGTGAGTATGTGGCTGTTTCTCAGGGAGTAAGAGAGGGAGAGAGGGAGGGGGCATGACCATGCTCAATATTAAAATGAAGATTTTTAGTAGATTAAATCATGCTGTAATACATAATCATGTTTGCCTATTGGGGACTGTAGTGTCTTCTGCCGTTTTATAAGTAAAATTGTTAAATTTGGATACACAATTAACCCCAACTTTAGAGGATCTAAAAAGCTTGCAATATATGGTAAAACTTATAAAATAGTTAGCCTAACCATATATTAAGTTCTACCGAATCAACACTAAATCTAGTAGTAAGCATGAATAAATTACAAAGTAAATGCAAAATAACAAATACTATTACACAAATATCTACTTATCTTCCTACATTTTTCATTGAATAAAAAGGTCGGATGCGTAACTAACCACAGCTCTATAGGATCTAGAAATCTTGAAAAACATGTTAAAACCTACTAAAAATAAGCCATACTCATTTACTAACCTAATAAGACTTAAGTTCTATGATTAAAGTTCAGATGTGTTTTTGTTATATTATTTTATTTCATACATGTTTGGATTTATGCTAGGTAGGGTGGTATTATATATAGGAATGTGTTGTCCTGGTTAGGTATTTAAGGGAATTATTTGTGAAAAATTGTAGAGATCTGAAATGTTTTTTTATAAAATGGTTAAATTTGGATATACAGTTAACACCAACTTTAGAAGTCTAAAAAGCTCGAAATATTAAAAACTTACAAAGTAGTTAGCCTAACCCATATGTTAAGTTCTACTAAATCAACCCAAAATCTTGTAGTAAACATGAAAAGAATTACCAAGTACATGCAAAATACAAAGACTCCAACACAAATATCTACTTATCTTCCTACATTTTTTATTGAATAAAAATGATTAAATTCGGATGTGTAATTAACCACAACTTTATAGGGTCTAGAAATCTTGAAAAACAAGTTTAACCAAAAATCAGCCAAACTCATTTACTGACCTAATTAGACTTTAATTCTACGAAATCAGCATAAAATCTTTTTCTCATATAAGAATACCACCATATCTAGTATAAATCCAAAAATTACAAAATATATAAAAATAAAAAGTACTATCACATATCTAGAATCCCCAGTAAGCTACCCACGGGGTGCAAAGAGTATAGAGGGGATCACACGCTGGTTCTCGTGGTGTGGGACTGGAGAAGGGAGTAAGGATCATTTGGTGTCCTGGAAGATGGTGCGTAGGTTTAAGGAGGGGGGGGGGTGGTTGGGCTTGTGAACTTGGTTATCAAAAAAATTCTTTGATTGGGAAGTGGTTATGACATTTTTCGCTGGAGCCTGATTCTTTTTGGCATAGAGTTGTTCGGAGCAAGTTTAGTGTCAAGCATAGTGGCTGGGATGCATCTAGGAGTCTTTCGATCACGTATGCTACTCCCCGAAAGTTCATTTCTAATTTTTATCACCTATTCTAATTTTATCACCTATTCTATCCTTAGGTTACTTGGAATTTTCACTTCGTGAGTAATCTCAATGATAGGGACTCCATGTCGGTTGCAGAATTATTACTCCAACCGTATTCTTTCGTCCTTCGGATCTTCAATCTGATCGTCGAATTTGGGCTCTTGATCGGTTTGGATTTTTTTTCTTGTAAGTCTTTCACCAAAATTCTTCGCCTACATACACAAATTGAATTTCCTCTTTATAATTTCATATGGAAGTCCAATGTTCTGTTTAAATATAAAGTCTTTATTTGGTTAGTGGTCCTTGGTCGATTGAATAGTAATGATTGACGGCAAAGGAGACATCCAAGGCATATCTTTCCAGATGTGTGCTTTATGTGCATGGGAGCTAGCGAGTCCCACGAGCACTTGTTCATGCATTGTCCGTTGGCTTCAGTCTTTGGTGCAGGGAGAGTTCTGACTTATGCCTCGTAGTTTGGATGATTTCTGTATGATTAGTCATTTGTGTTTTGGTCGATCGAGGAATGCTTCTATGCAGTGGGCCTGTGCTGTGTTCAGTGTGTTGTGGAATATTTGGATAGAGAGAAATACTCGGATTTTCAGAGATCGAGCACTATCGCTGTCACTTTTGTGGGAGAAGATTAATGTGCAGTCTTCTCTTTGGGCTTGGAGTTTTGGCGCTTTTCGGGTTTCTTTTTGGGAGATTTGTCTAAAAATTGGAGAGCTGCTATACAATAATTTGTGTAATTTTGTTTGTTATTTGTTTTCTGGTTTTGGTGGATTTCTTGTTCACAACCTTCTTATGTATCATCTTTTTCTATCAAAGATATTCTTCTTTTATCAAAAACCGGAAAGAAAGTACTATTGCACTATTAATCTACTTCTCTTCCTACATCAGTCTAAAAAGTAGAGATATTATAGAAATTTATAAATTAAAGAGAAATAGTAGGAGTTTGATAAGTTAGTGAAAAGAAATAAGACGATTTAAATAAAGGTCTTTTAATTTAGAGACTTGATTGAGAAACTACAAAGAATAGGAGGGGTATTTTTGGTTTGGAACATGGCCTCTCATTGTGTCAGCCATTCCACCTCCTTGTTCCTTTTTTGGGATACATTGTTAACTCCTCCTACACTTAGCCAAGTTGGCTCATGATGCCGCGACAACAACATAACAACGAAGCCTTAATCCCAATCACTTGGGGTCGGCTACATTAATTCTTTTTCGCTATTCCATGCGATCCAATGCCAAGTCACCATACAAACCAGAGTCTTTCATGTCTTTCCGTATTACTGATGTCCATGTTAACTTTGGCCTACCCCGACCCCGACCCCTATATTTATATTTCATGAATACTTATTGCTGCAGATTCCATTTACTTATATTTGAGAGCAGGTTGCAGGTTGCAAACTGTCTCTATCCAGTTCAGACACTTTCTATTGTTATTTTATTTTCTAATGTCTTTTACTAATTAAGAAGAAATGTGTGTCTCGTCTGTGTCCATGCAATTACGATTGAGATATTTTGTTTTTCCTTTCAGAATGTCAATTTATTGTTGCATGTTTAGTACCACTTGCTTAAATTTTGCGGATACTGGGGGATGTCTATCTATCTATTTCTGCAGTGAACCTTTTATATATCATTGTACATATGGCTAATAGACTAGCACTCATGTGTGGTTAATTTCAAGTGTGAATGAGTTAGGTGCTTACTTTCATTCTTAAATGATCGTCCTCAGCAATCCTTATTGCCTAATTGACCCTTCTTCTGGTCCAATTTCATTACAGGAATGACTATCTTGCCTTTATATTCAGGACTTTCACGTGCAGATCAGGTGAGCTTGGTTATGTCCGATACTGCTATATATGTGTACATAAACAGAGATTGTAGTTGTGTTTGGACCTTTGTTTACAGCACTCGACTTACTTCTGAAGCTCTTGTTAGGACCTTATATTTTCTCCCACTCCTAGAGGGAAGAGGAAGGTGGTGATCTCAACAAATATTGCTGAGACATCATTGACTCTGGAGGTAATAATAATTTTGGCACAATGCCCTTAAATTTGAATGGAGGTTGTGTTTAGTTTTATTTATGATAAAAATGAGTGGAAGGCCAGCCACCCGAAATGCAACATTCTCTCTTATTCTTGTCTGGTTTACCTATGCAGGGTATTGTATATGTTGTTGACAGTGGTTTCTCAAAACAGAAATTCTACAACCCGGTATGATTATGTGCATAAATATGATAAGCTGTTATGATTATAAAGTTCTGTTGACTGTAAATGTAGTCTTGCACTTCCATGTATTGACATTAGTGTATCCAAATCAATATTGCAGAGCTATCTTGCCTTGCCCCATTACTGGTTTAATTCGAATCGTAGAGTAAATCATGTGGTTTTCTCTGGTTGTAATTTTTATCCGTTTATTTATTTTTGTGTTGTTTATGAATATCTTTAGGGTTTTCCACATTTCAAGAAATTTTGACAATTTACGTATCAGTTCGGCCAGACAATGTCACCATCTTTTGGGAGTATTTGTTTTTTCATTGATCTGGCTTTCGTTAAATCACCTGATATATGTTCGGTACTGAAGTTCCTACTTGCGTAATTATATATGTCTTCGCACTGAATGATTCTGCTAATACAGATTACAGATATTGAAAATCTGGTTGTAGCACCAATATCAAGGGCATCGGCTAGGCAAAGAGCTGGTAGGGCTGGAAGAGTACGCCCAGGGAAGTGTTATAGGTGCCAAACTTACCAAAAGCTAACTATATTTTTTTTGTCTTTAAGCACTTTGAAGATGATTTTTTATTCTTGACTGTTGCATTGTTGGACCTCATGTTCACAATAGTTTATATACATATATATGCATGTATAGGGTCTTACTTCATTAGGAACCTAATATTATGAGAACTATCGAAGATCCAGTAGCATTGCTCTTAGAATCTAAAACAAATACATATCGAATCTAATAGCAATACCTACTCGATATTAGTTAGGACTCATGTTTGTCACAATATTTAGGTACTCATTTGAACACTTCTCTCTCTCTCTCTCTCTTTCTCTCTCTCTCTCTCTCTCTATGTATATGTATATATATGTGGTCATACTCCAATGACAACCTAAATAAAATAGAACCATAAGAACCAATTATAACCATTTGATTACACATAAATCGATGGTTGAGATTAGTTCCCCCTTCAAAAAACCGGTTGCATGCTATGTAATTACTAAGAAACGCACGGACAAACCCGTCAAACTACTCCACCTATTCCTATTTTTTTGTTTTTTTAACTTTTCTCTCGATGTAATGTAAATATCTCATTATTTATAACTCCAACTTGAAATCTAAGAACATATTCTTAACCAAAATCAAATTTCCTTTCAAATAAGATCCATGACGAATTTATTCTGGAGCCTATATTCTGGTTCCTATTGAAGTTGCATGTGTAATTCACACCCAACATGCATATATACAGGATTTGCTACTGAATCCCGTGTATATGCGTGTTGGGTGTGAATTACCAGGATTCGGTAGCAACTTTGCTACTTAATCCTATGTATATTCGTGTTGGGTGTGAATTACTCATGGATTTAGTAGCAATGTTGCTACTGAATCCTTTTATGTGCGTGTTGGGTGTCATGAATTACTCATCGATTCAGTAGCAATGTTGCTACTAAATTCTTTGTATATATGGTAGGTGTGAATTACTCAGGATTCTGTAGCAATCCAAGTGTAGATGACAGAACTGCCCTAGTTATTCAACGAAATTGCAAAATTGCCAACGTGCATTTTCCCTCATCCCGTCTAATCTCAGCGGTTTTTTGTTTTTTAATCTAAGGGTCGAAATTGGTTCCTGTGGTTCCTATTTTATTTAGGTTCTCATTTGAGCACCTTCCTATATATATGTTGTGCAACCTTGGTTTTAAGTCTCCCTACTGGCATTTATTCCTAGTTGTAAGTGCAGTTGGCACTCTTCCCATTCCCCTAGAGTAACCTACTTTGTTTGTCTTGCACATGAGACATGTCGGTCAGGGATGTTTTTGATTTCTTATTCCTCCTCGAGTGAAAGTAGCATTCTTTAGCAGGCAGGTGATGGCCTTGAGTCTTCTTTTAAACCTGCAACTTGCAGTTTGTTTTTTAAAAACAGTTTCAATATGATTTCCAATGAGGATAATCTTGTCTGCAAAACATTGTATTTAAGATGGTCTTCTTTAGTCTATGGATGGCCCTTAATTTTTCATGTCTCATATGTACTTGTAGTGGAAAGTTTTATCGCCTTAATTGAGCATCATAATTTTCTAAGTGGCTGGTGATGATTTTCTTACCAATTTCGTCGCTATTTCCTGCATTCTGCAATCGCAGGAGCCCTCTGCATTGGGCCATCTTTTATCCTTTTTCACAATATCCGACTTTGGCTATCTAACTTAAAATGTCAAACACTTTAGGTTACTGCTTACTAGAGAGTAAGTACTGTGGGTACAAAGAGAGGAACACCTGAACGACCATTTGGTGAACTTGTATGTGTGGGGTTTTGGGTCTTGAGACGGAGACATCGACATTTATTAGCCTTAAAGAATACTTTAAGCAGATCAAGTGAATCACTGCAGTGGCATTTTAATGAGCTTTAATGGAATTTATGGGGCTCATTGGGGCAGCCAATGTTCTTGAAATTTTTAGCTTTTCTTTAGCAACATTTGGATCGAGTTTTTGTATTACGAAGGATCCTCCTCTTGAACTTGCTCAGCTGCTGTCTGATTCCTAATAGCTAAAAGGGGCTTTGTGGAAAAGATGAGGATCGGGGCAAAAGGCTTTAATTCTCAATAGAACGAGGTTCCTGATTTATTTAATTCTGGTGTATCCTCTGTGGCCGGCGATGATCATAGATTCATTTGGGTCCTGGGATACGTTACAAAGATGAATGGTCAGGTAATACCACACTGTTATATTACTGGATGTTTTAGCAAAAAAGTAGTCGCCTTTGTTAATATCTCATGGTTGACTAGCTTAGGGAAGGAAAATTGCAAACATCATTGAAGTTGCATGCACAATTTGAAAAAGTTAAAAAGTCAACGAGTAGAATACTTTTTTTTCGTTGAAGGCCAATAATTGGGAGATTGTGTTGTAGTTCTGGATTTTTTTTTTGTATATCCGGTAAGTGTTGTGATCACCGTACGTTGTTGCGGTAGCCATAGGTGAGAATGATGAGAAGAGTACGGCTTAGAATTCTACTGCGTGACACTTAATTTGAATAGGTAAACTCCAAACTGATTAGAGGGTATAGTAAGCTTAGTTAGGGAAACCTCTTGATGATCCCCAATGGTTTGGAACATAGGTGGGTAAATGTTCTCATCATAAGTTGATCCTAAACCCTCGACTTCTCATTTGACTCACTTATATTACGTGGTTAGTTGGTGCGTTATAAGATTTCTTCCCCACAACTTCGAGATTTCCTTATCAGTTACTTCTGGCCACAATGCTGATTTCCAGTTTTCTTTTTGTTCTCTAGTTGCAATGATGCTTTTTCAGTTTGTATCTTTCTACTTGAACAAGTTCATGTGGTTGGGGAGTTATGATTGTTTCATTTGCGAAGCCACTAGATTGGGTTACTTAAGAGGTCTAGATAGTCATTGTGAAAGTTCTTTTACCTAACAGAGGTTTTGTCAGTTTAATAAACAAGTAGGATCAAGAGGGGCTTGATTTGTGCTAGGATTTTGGTGCTGACAGTTCTTGTTTATTAATTTCCACCAAGAGGGCTCTACTTTCTGGACGAGAAGATTGCAACACCAGTTGTTGTTTTGCAGCTTTTCTTCTATACGAATCTTTGTAATTTTCCTTTTTCATGTTAATTATTCTGGCTATAGAAGTTAGCCTGCAGTTTTTGTCCTCTCTCTCTCTCTCTCTCTCTCTCTCTCTCTCTCGCTCTCTCTCTCTCTCTCGTGTCATTCTAAAGGCTCTAAACATGCTTTGTGGGGACAATTACCAGGCTTTATACAGAAGATTATTATATCAAGGAAATGTCTGCGGAGGGGATTCCTGAGATGCAGCGGTCAAACCTTGTTTCTTGTGTGATTCAGGTGCAATTTCTGAAATACTTTCTTCCCTTGTTTTTTTTCCTATGTGAAATACACAACCACACGCACACATACATGCATAGATGGCGCAGGTGCATATACAAAAATATTATATTATCATACTATCATTGTTGTCAAGATCACAATATGAGGTCCCTCGACATTTATCACTGTCATAAATTGATGTTGTATGGAATAATATGTACTGACCGATTCACGATATGTATCTTACTCTACACTGATACACTTCGATACATAAATCTTGGTGTATTTTACTTACTGTAGTGAAAGTAAGTAAATTACTATTTCTTTTTCGAACTTCGAATTTTAGTCGACCCTAGGTGAGTAGAGAAGAGT